>BQNB010037959.1:15743-49076 GCA_026074375.1 Tanacetum coccineum | reverse complement strand
GCACTTTAAAAATTTTAATTATTTTTACAGGAACTATACAGCGTATCCTAGGGTTTGGGATATGGCGTATTGATCCCTATACAGTTGAGTGTTTAATTGTTTTCCTGCATTGTAACTTGTATAACCGAGATAGGAATTGTACTTTTGTCTTCTAAAATTTTATGCAGGACCTTGCTATAAGGAAATCGACGATATGGTATACTCTGAAAAAGACGTGTGTTGAACTCGTACGAAGGATTCTGAAGCCTCGTCAACACACTTTTGCTCAAGAACTCAAATTGAAGAATCACCCCGAGCAACATATCAGGGAGTTCCTCGTTCTAATTCTATTTCCCATTTTCTTTTAATTGTTTTATCTATACAACTAGGACGTTGTATAATCTAAGTGGGGGGGATGGAGAATTAGAATGCCTACTTGTCCTTTCTTTTACAAATAACATGCTAATGTGCTTAAATTATGCCAAATTTAAAAAAATTTCTAGCATAACTTTTGTAAAAATTACTAGTCACATGACATCGCGCACTATAACCCTTAATGCCTAATTGTGAGAATTAAACCTATTCAGTTTCCAAATGCTTACTAAAAATTCCACAAAAATTATGAGTGTGCCGGTGATGTAGTGGACTTTAGAACTTGGCCTGGTATATCACTCAAGACCACAATGATGAGTACTATGTATTTAGATGGAGAAACATTTTTAACTGGTAAATTTCTAGGAATACACCAAAAAGCCTAAATGTTGTAAAATTAACTAACTACATTGGTTAGTTAAATCCAGTGTAACCCTTTGCTTACTCTCATCATATGAGTAAGATCCCCTAGAAAAATCTATTGAGCCATTTCTGTCTTTTTCACACCATATGTCTATTTCGTTACACATTTATATCTTAGCCTACCCTGTAGATTAAGCCTACTTAATCAAAGTTGCTAGTTGCTTTTGTGTAAAGTTTTGTATTTCCTGTATCAAATTGAAATTTTCTATCTTTGTTATGGTCGGGAAATTGCACAATGCAATGGGAAAATATGTAGCTCGTGTATTTTGCTACTTTTGCGATTATGTATTATGTCCGAAGATGAAGTGTTAAAGGAAAAATTAGCCAGAAAAATTATGATTGTGAAGACGGTGAAAATACACCGAGGTTTATGGTTTGTTTAACAAAATTAAAAAAATTAAAAAAAATGGAAAATGCATCAAAAAGAGAAGGAAGATTTATAGCCGGTTCGCTAAACTTAAACCGATAAAATTCTTGGAAGGATCGATTATTTGTGGATAAAAGTCAACGATGTATAATTTTGTATTAAGTGGCCGATATCACCACTTTTGTAAAAGTATGTAACTTTGGGATGTTTGGGAAGTTGACCGTTATGGGAACACCAACTTAGGTTGTCTTTGTCATCTCTATGATCGAGGCGTTTTTATATATTTCGAGTCTTTATCATGGAACGGCCGGAAAAAGTAACTAGCAACTACCTTATTTGTTCAAGCTTAATCTATTTGTTTTGTGAATTTTATTTAACAACAATTTACTTCCCTTACCTAATCATTAACCATGGGTTCTACGCAAATAACACACCCAACTGAAAAACACCTCAAAGAGGTCAAAAGGATCTTTCGATATCTAAGACAAACCATTAACATGGGTCTATGGTACTCAAAGGATTATGGGTTTGAGCTAATTGCATATTTAGATGCAGACCTTGCAGGGTGTAATGATGATTGCAAAAACACATCTAGAGGCATTCAATTTCTGGGAGATAAGCTAGTCAGTTGGTCGTCAAAAAAGCAAGATTGTACAACAATGTCAACTGCGGAAGCTGAGTACGTATCATTATATGCATGTTGTGCTCAAGTCATTTGGATGAGGACGCAACTCTTAGAATATAGATTTCGGTACAACAAGATTCCAATATACTGTGATTCACAAAGTGCAATTGCCATATTGTTAGGAACACATAAAGTGTTGATCATTTATGAGATCTCAACGATCGTCCCTTAGGGGGAGATTGTTAGGAATTCAAATTTAGTGAAGTGACGATCATTATCGATCTTACGAGCCTTAGTAATAGTTAGTCAATTCAATGTAATATCTAAGTAATCTAACCGGGCCGGCTTATAGAAAGTCCAAGGAAAGCCCATAGAAAGCCCGGCCCGGCCCAACTATGTAAGTATATTAACCCTCTCCACACATGGAGAGGGTGTTGGTTGTTCATTTGTCACATTTTCACTTAAGCTAATATTATCATTTTTCTTTCTCTCTCTAAGTGTTCATCTAACCATCTTTCTCTCTCTAAAACTCTAAGTGAATCAATCCATACTTGTGTTAAGATATTCTACAATTGGTATCAAGAGCCATGGGGTGTTTGTAAAGGTTTTTTGTGCGTTTTATCTACTTGTTTTTCTAGTGTTTTTGGTTCGAATCCATTCAAAAAGTTTTCACTTTTTGAGGGTTTAAAAACCATAAAGATCATAACTTTCTTTCTTAGTTATCTTAGTATAGACTAGAAGTACAAGAAAATCTTTCAAAAACCATAAAAATATCATCTTTTTGAGTCTTTTTGGTTAAAAAGAGGGTTTTGTACCAAGAATCTTGATTTCAAATTTTTCGTGTCAAAAACGTTAAAGTTTGTGTTTTTAAGGTTCTAATAGTCTTAGATAGGTAAGAAGTACAAGTAAAATCGGATAAAAACGTTAAAAAGTGTGTCTTTTTAAGATTTTTGATTTTTGAGTTTCGAAGTTCTTCAGGCGAATTATACATTTAGTCAGGCGATTTATATGTAGCAAATTGGTCAGGCTATTAATACGAGTTATTCAGGCGGTTTATACGTAGAAAATTGGTCAGGTGATTTATACGAGTTGTTCAGGCGATTTATACGTAGCAACATGGTCAGGTGATTTATACGAGTTGTTCAGGCGATTTATACGTAGCAAATTGGCCAGGCGATTTATACGAGTTGCAAAGGCGATTTATACATTCAATTTTGCAAAGGCGATTTATACATTCAATTTTTGCAAAGGCGATTTATACACTTAATTTTGTTAAGGCGAAGGCGATTTATACATCCATTTTTGTAAAGGGGATTTATACATTCCTTTTGTGAAGGCGATTTATACGTGTATATTTGCAAGGGAAATTTATACGTTTTTTAAGGAAGAACTATACACGATTGTTAGGTGAATTATATGGTTGTTCTTTGATTTGTAAAATCCCATGAATATTCAATTTCTCGGTTTTATCAAGAATTGTAAAATCCCGTGTATTTCGAAAGACTCAAACCTCATTAATCAAAACTCACTTTAACACAACAACCTCCAATCACTATCCTCTTATCACATTGAAATGGATCCAATGATTTCACTTGGACAAAAGAATACTCTTGCTGAGTACATGATACTCTTCGGTGCAGACAATCGTCCACCCATGTTGGACAAAGACATGTATGATTCTTGGAAGAGTAGAATGGAATTATACATGCAAAATAGAGATCACAGAAGAATGATACTTGAATCAGTCGAACATGGTCCGCTCATTTAGCCTACAGTTGAAGAGAACGGTATGATCAGATGAATGAAATATGCTGAATTATCTGCTACTGAGAAAATTCAAGCTGATTGTGATATGAAAGCTACAAATATCATTCTTCAAGGTCTTCCTGCTGATATCTATTCACTTGTGAATCATCATAGAGTTGCTAAAGATTTATGGGAGAGAGTTCAATTACTGATGCAAGGTACGTCTTTGACAAAGCAGGAAAGAGAGTGTAAGTTGTATGATGCATTTGATAAGTTTACTCACATCAAGGGGGAATCACTTCATACGTATTACTTGCGATTTACTCAGCTGATTAATGACATGAACATTTACAAGATGAAAATGGAGCAATTTCAAGTTAATACCAAGTTCTTAAACAGTCTTCTACTTGAATGGAGTAAGTTTGTGACTGATGTCAAGCTTGTTAAAGATTTTCATACCTCCAACTTTGATCAACTTCATGCATATCTTGAAAAACACAAACTCCATGCAAATGAAGTACGTATTATGCATAAACGCAATCAAGATCCACTTGCATTCGTTGCAAATCAGCAGATGACACCACCTCACTTCAACACTTATCAGTCTTATTACAACAATCCTCAACTTCAACAACAGTTTTCACCATCACAACATGGTTTGGAATTATTGTATCACTGGTTCGGGCCATCATAATTCAGAAGTCATTCAGTAAACGTTTGAGGAGGCTAGGGCACTTTAAACGTAACCAAACAAACTCTCAGTCAGAACGTTATTTCCTAGATGAAACCTACTTTTATGATGCTCCCTAGTATTGTGAATACGATATAATCGGTTTTAAGCGTTTTGATCATATCTGGATATGTTTAAGCATCGGAGAAGTGTTAATTAATGTTATGTCTTTAAGGTTTTAACATGTTTTTATAACTTTTTCAAAATGTACATTTTAGACCCTTGAGTTTGAAAAAGTGGCTATATAACCCTTGGGTTTGCACTTTTTACGAGTTTAGTCCTTCAAGTTAAAAGATATACCTAGTAAAACTTGTACTGTGAAAAGTGACATAATGGTCCCTAATTGTTATAAACTTTGATAAATTGTTTTTCAGTCCTTTTAGTTTATAAGTTTCCGAAAGTTACGATATATACCCTTGCATTGGCAGCTATAAGTACAAAAACATGTCCAAATTGCCATGCAAGCTTATTTTCAACATTTCAAAAGAATATTTATGGTTATATAAAACTTAAAATATGAGCCTTTAACATAATGTAAGTTTAAATTAATGATTCGTTAAGCTAGAAAGTAAAACGGGTCAAATTAGGGTTTCAAAATGAAAACGCGCGGGTTTTAAGATCAAATTCTTCCTATAATCTAGTAAAGTGGTTATTTTAGACATTAGTTAAGCATGCTAGAAATAGATTATAATAACAATTTAACATTATGACATTTAGTTTTAAGAAAAAACGCGATAATTAGGGTTTTGGGTGTTCGGTTTTGGAATCAAACGGAAAATGAGCATGAATGAGTATGAAACTTTTATCATGAGTTTATTTAGATTAATATGACACATATAAGAGGTAGGAGAGAAGTTGAACATTCATAATCCTGGGTTAGAGCTTCAAGGGAGCAAAACTGGTGGAAACGGGTTCAATAATTTGGTAGTATTTCCACTCGTACGCCTTGTATCTTGTTCCCGGGGCTTCAAATCTTCAAAGATTTGATTGAATAATCTTCTTAGATGATACTAGGATCATATGGAGCAGAGAATGTTTGCTCAATTGGGTTATAGAAAGAAGAAGTGGGGAATGAGTAGAAATGAGAGATTTAGGGTTCTATTTATAGTTGAAAACACTTAGGGCTTAAGGTTTCTTTTATGATCTGATGTTGGCCACTTAGAGGGTCTAGTACATGAAGTTTTGAAGCTATGGAGTGAGTTTTGGAGTCTAGGAATGTAGATTGAAGTGGTGGATGGTGTTGTTGCTTGTCGCGGCTGTTTTAGACAAAAGGGGGGAGATGTGGCTTCAATTTGGACCAAAGAAATGTTGTAGCAGGTGGGTAAGCATCTTGGGAGACATGTGGGTGAGTCATGGAGGTGCTTGTGTGCAAAGAAGAGTTCTAAATGGGTCAAAATGCAAGCAAAACAAGCCGCGCGTCTGTTTTGGTATTATAGGGTTCGAATTCAAGTTTTTGGCCAATATTTCGTGAGTATTGATCATGAGATGATTAAAACATGTTCTTAAGGGTTGTAATATGAAGTATTAACAAAAGTTAGCATGTGGTTTGGGTTAAAACGGGTTAAAAATGGGTAAGATATGTCGCGGGTTCATAAAGGTTAGATTAGGGTTTCTTTGACTTTCAAGGCTTATAATTCGTGGTACATTTTGATCAAGGATGATAGATTTTGACCCTTTTTTTGGGCTTGTATTAATGGATCATAATGATATTTCTATTGGTGGTTTAAGCTAAAATGGGTCAAAATGGAATGATTAAGCCGCGGGTCTATTTAGGGCTTGCATTGAATTTATTAGGGTTTTCTAGGCTTCTAATTCTTGTATATTGCCAATTTAATGATAGATAAATGTTCACAAGGATTATATTAAGTGTTATTAGCAAAAATCCATAGATGGTTTGGACATAAAATAGGTGAAAACGAGTATACGGGTCATATGATCCATTTAGGGTTTTCCAATTGTAATTCTTGTATATTGTTGAAATGATGATTGAACATGATTGATAATGTTTTATATTAAGTTATTACAACTTATTTGAGAGTTGGTTTGGGTTTATGATGGATAAATATCGAGAAACGGGTCATGGTTTAGTATTTTGCTCGGGTTAGGGTTTCTGACTTTTGTATTAGGGTTTTGAGTGTAAAAATGTGTATGAAAGCTTATGAATAGAATAATTAGGGTTTACACATTGTATATTGAGTGTAGTAGCTTGCACAAGAGTGGTGGTGAAGAAACTGGAATGAAAACGGAGGTAAAATGGCTATTTTGGAGATCATGCTTAATGACTTGTATATTGAGCTTTGAAATCTTGTACTTTGACTTGGAGGGAGTTTATATTTCAGATGAGATGTTATATTATTTGTACATATGTTTTAGTAGCTTGTATATTCACTTTAGATATTAACCCTTCATGAAATTAGGGTTTAGAGGCATACGATAACGGTTTAAAGCCCGTTTTGATATAACGTTGCGAATGGTACATTATAGGAATAATGTACTTTGTAAAAAGGATATGATGATATTGACTTGGCCAGTT
This sequence comes from Tanacetum coccineum, assembly GCA_026074375.1. Classification (NCBI taxonomy): domain Eukaryota; kingdom Viridiplantae; phylum Streptophyta; class Magnoliopsida; order Asterales; family Asteraceae; genus Tanacetum; species Tanacetum coccineum. The sequence continues at coordinate 42,301 of BQNB010037959.1, read as the reverse complement.
ATGATGTTTGCTTAGAACTTAGATTTTTGGTTTTTGAGTTTCGTAGTGTATTGGGCGATTTATACGTTTCTATAGGCGATTTATACGTTTTCAATTGCTCAGGTGATTTATACATCATTTCCTATAGGCGATTTATACAAAAAATCTGGTCAGGCGATTTATACGAAACACTTGTAAAGGCGATTTATACATTGTCAGTTTACAAAGACGATTTATACATTGTCAGTTTACAAAGGCGATTTATACATTGTCAGTTTACAAAGGCGATATATACATTGTCATTTTTAAAGGCGATTTATACACTGTCTTGTACAAAGGCGATTTATACACTGTCATTTGTGAAGGCGATTTACACGTTTTTAAAGGGAGAACTATACATGTTCATTAGTTGAATGATACGGTTGTTCTTTGATTTCTAAAATCCCGTGAAAACTTTTTTTCCCGGTTTATCAAGATATGTAAAATCCCGTGTATTCCAAAAGCCTTATACTCATTAATCAAAACTCACTTTAAGACAACAACCTCTAATCACTGTACGATCACTTAATCTTATCACATTGTAATTGAAATGGATTTAATTATTTCACTTGGACAAAAGAATACTCTTGCTGAGTACATGATACTCTCCGGTGTAGACAATCGTCCACCCATGTTGGGCAAAGACCTATATGATTCTTAGAAAAGTCGAATGGAATTATACATGCAAAATAGAGAGCACGGGAGAATGATACTTGAATCAGTTGAACATGGTCCTCTCATTTGGCCTACGGTTGAAGAGAATGGGGTCATCAGAACAAAGAAATATGTTGAGTTATCTGCTGCTGAGAAAACTCAAGCTGATTGTGATATGAAAGCTACCAATATCATTCTTCAAGGTCTTCCTGCTAATATCTATTCACTTGTGAATCATCACAGTGTTGCTAAAGATTTATGGGAGAGAGTTCAATTACTAATGCAAGGTACATCTTTGACAAAGCAGGAAAGAGAATGTAAGTTATATGATGCATTTGATAAGTTTACTCACATCAAGGGGGAATCACTTAATATATATTACTTACAATTTACTCAGATGATGAATGACATGAACATCTACAAGATGAAAATGGAGCAATTTCAAGTTAATACGAAGTTCTTAAACAGTCTTCCACCTGAATGGAGTAAGTTTGTGACTGATGTCAAGCTAGTTAAATATTTGCATACCTCCAACTTTGATCAACTTCATGCATATCTTGAACAACACGAACTCCATGCAAATGAAGTCCATATTATGCGTAAACGCAATCAAGATCCACTTGCATTCATTGCAAATCAGCAGAAGACACCACCTCACTTCAACACTTATCAATATTATAACAACAATCTTCAACTTTAACAATAGTTTTCACCATTACAACCTGGATCAATTCAACCCAATCAACAATACTCATCTCAATATCCATCACAAACTAAATTTAATAATTCATCCATTCCACCATCACATACATTTTAGTCTCAAATGAATCATCAAACCTCAACTCTTCCATAAGTAATTCCATAAGTTGCTTATCAATCACCTCAAGCTTATATACAACCTATGACTGAATCACCGTTTAGAGACTCAGGTTTTGCTGTTCTTGTATTTTCTCCTGGATATGATCCAATTACTTGTCTCAATAAAGCAATGGCTTTTCTAACATCTGCAGCTTCTTCAAGGTTCCCTTCTACCAATAATCAACTCAGAACTTCTTCTAATCCAAGAAACCAAGCCACTATTCAGGGCTATAGTGCAACAAGTTCAGGGGAGACAAAGGCAAAATTATCTGGTACAACATATAATGGCAATGCTACTAGTTCAAGGGGAAATACAACAAGTGGACAAGCAAGAGTTGTTAAATGCTAAAACTGCTAAGGTAAAGGGCATATGGCTAGGCAATGCACTCAGCCAAAGCGACCAAGGAATGCAGCATGGTTTAAGGAGAAAGCAATGTTAGCAGAAGCTCAGGAAGCTGGAAAAATATTGGATGAGGAGCAACTCGCATTTCTTGCAGATCCAGAAATTCTAGCAGATCAAGTTCAGACAATCATTCCTTACAATGCTGCTTTCCAGACTGAGGATCTCGATACTTATTGAATCATGTTGTGCCTGCAAATTAGTATCTTGAATAGTTTCCAGTTGTGTTTCTTGCAAATCTTGAGAATTTGGAATGATATTGCTATCACTAGATATCTCATTATCAGTAAAAATCCATAACTAGTGATTGTTCAAAATCCTGCAATGCATGCACACTTTGATTATCCATATCATTCAGATAGGTTTTAGAATTAGGTACCTCTGAGATAACGTCAGAACCATAGTTAGAAATGTTAGCCATAAGAACCGCTTGTGCAGTCGAGAGATCATCACAATCAGAATCATAAGTATCGAGATCCTCAGTCTGGAAAGCAGCATTGTGAGGAATGACTGTCTGAGCTTGACTTGCTGGAATTCCTGGATCTGCAAGAAATGCGAGTTGCTCCTCATCCAATATTTGTCCAGCTTCCTGAGCTTCTGCTAACATTGCTTTCTCCTTATACCATGCAGCATTCCTTGGTCGCTTTGGCTGAGTGCATTGCCTAGCCATATGTCCTTCACCTTGGCAGTTGTAGCATTTAACAACTCTTGCTTGTCCACTTGTTGTATTTCCCCTTGAACTAGTAGCATTGCCCTTATATGTTGTACCAGAATAATTTTGCCCTTGTCTCCCCTGAACTTGTTGCACGGTAACCCGACCATCTTGAATAGTGGCTTGGTTTCTTGGATTAGAGGAAGTTCTGAGCTGATTATTGGTAGAAGGAAACCTTGAAGAAGCTACAGCCGTTAGAAAAGCCATTGCTTTATTGAGACAAGCAATCTGATCATCTCTAGGAGAAAATACAAGAGCAGCAAAACCTGTGTCTCCAAATGGTGATTCAGTCATAAGTTGTGTAGGAGCTTGAGGTGATTGATAAGCAACTTGTAGAACAGTTGAGGTTTGATGATTCATTTGAGACTGAAATGTGTGTGATGGTGGAATGGATGAATGATTGAATTGAGTTTGTGATGGATAATGAGATGAGTATTGTTGATTGGGTTGATTTGATTCATGTTGTGATGGTGAAAACTGTTGTTGAAGTTGAGGATTATTGTAATAAGACTGATAAGTGTTGAAGTGAAGTGGTGTCATCTGCTGATTTGCAACGAATGCAAGTGGATCTTGATTGCGTTCACGCATAATGCGTACTCCATTTGCATGGAGTTCGTGTTGTTCAAGATATGCATGAAGTTGATCAAAGTTGGAGGTATGCAAATCTTTAACTAGCTTGACATCAGTCACAAACTTACTCCATTCAGGTGGAAGACTGTTTTAGAACTTGGTATTAACTTGAAATTGCTCCATTTTCATCTTGTATATGTTCATGTCATTGATCAACTGAGTAAATCGCAAGTAATACGTATGAAGTGATTCCCACTTGATGTCAGCAAACTTATCAAACGCATCATACAACTTACATTCTCTTTCTTGCTTTGTCAAAGATGTACCTTGCATCAGTAATTGAACTCTCTCCCATAAATCTTTAGCACTCTGTGATGATTCACAAGTGAATAGATATCAGCAGGAAGACCTTGAAGAATGATATTGGTAGCTTTCAAATCACAATCAGCTTGAATTTTCTCAGCAGCAGATAATTCAGCATATTTCTTTGTTCCGATCACACCGTTCTCTTCAACCGTAGGCCAAATGAGAGGACCATTTTCAACTGATTCAAGTATCATTCTTCTGTGCTCTCTATTTTGCATGTATAATTCCATTCTACTTTTCCAAGAATCATACAAGTCTTTGTCTAACATAGGTGGACGATTGTCAGCACCGGAGAGTACCATGTACTCCGCAAGAGTATTCTTTTGACCAAGTGAAATAATTGAATCCATTTCAATGTGATAAGATTAAGATGATCGAACAGTGATTGGAGGTTGTTGTGTTAAAGTGAGGATTGATTAATAAAGTTGAGTCTTTTGGAATACACAGGATTTTATAGTTCTTGATAAAACCGGGAAATCAAATTTTCACGGGATTTTACAAATCAAAGAACAACCGTATAATTCACCTAATAAATGTGTATAGTTCTCCCTTGTAAAAACGTATAAATCGCCATTGCAAACGAACGTATAAATCGCCTTAACAAATTATACGTATAAATTGCCTTCACAAAAGGAATGTATAAATCGCCTTTGGTAAACGAATGTATAAATCGCCTTTGTTAAACAGAATGTACAAATCACCTTTGAGAAATCACACGTATAAATCGCCTTTAAGAAACCACACGTATAATTCGCCTTTGAGAATTACACGTATAATTCGCTTGTAGGGAAAACATATAAATCGCCTGAGCAATCAAACACGTATAATTCGCCTATAGAACACGTATAAATCGCCTGAACAATTAGACACGTATAATTCGCCTATACGTATAGTTCGCCCAACAGTGTTCGAAACTTAAAATTCAAAAATCTTAAAAATACTCACTTTTTGACGTTTATACCCGATTTTTTAGTTCTTACCTATCAAAGACTATTAAAACCTTAAAAACACAAACTTTAACGTTTTTGACACGAAAAATTTGAAATCAAGTTCTTGGTACAAAACCCTCTTTTAACCAAAAAGACTCAAAAAGATGATATTTTTTTATGGTTTTTGAAAGATTTTCTTGTACTTCTAGTCTAAACTAAGATAAATAAGAAAGAAAGTTAAGAGCTTTATGGTTTTTAAACCCTCAAAAGATGGAAATCTTTTGATAGATTCGAACCAAGAACACTAGTAAACTGAGTAGATAAAATGCACACAAAACCGACCCAAACACCCCATGGCTCTTGATACCAATTGTAAAATATCTTAGCACAAGTATGGATTGATTCACTTAGAGTTTTAGAGAGAGAAAGAAATGGTTAGATGAACACTTAGAGAGAGAAAGTAAAATGATAATATTAGCTTAGTGAAAGTGTAACAAATGAACAACCAACACCCTCTCTATGTGCGGAGAGGGTTTATATATGCCTAGCATAACCAGCCATGGGCTTGTGTTATGGGCTTACTATGTATCTTTGGCCCGGTTAGCTTACTAACTTAACATTACTAATTACTACGAGCTATGACTACTTATATTGGAAGTACCGATACTTTTCTGTATTTCTAACAAGGGTGAACTCGTATCCCATTTCAGCTAGTAATTTCCATCGTGCTATTGAAGACGATCCCAGAATTATATGTACATATCCTATTATCTTTAGTACTCCATTTGACAAGGTGATTAGATTGCTTATTACAACTTATCTGCTTGCCACGTTCTGAAATATAAAGTCTGTAGGATGGTTTTAATTTAGAGAATAATAGGCGATTTTCTTTCTAGTTTTAAGATCTTCTACGTTTCTGTGTTTAAAATTCAAAAAGTATCTATCAAAATTAAATAAAAAGGTGCCTTTATGAGGGTTGTTATTGAAAACTTGTCACAAATATCAATATGGTTCACTGGTAGATGTATTTGCATGTGAATTAATAGACCCGGGTTCGAATCTTTCAGTTGTTTATTTTTTTACATATAGGCACGAAATAAGCTACTAAGGTGGTAATTAAGTTGTCTTAGGTGGCATGTTAAATTCTTATGTGTCATTCGTGTATGCATAGGTGGCATAATTTGTTGCCTAGGTGGCTTTTTAAATACACATGTGGCATAATTAGTTGTTGATTAGTTGGCTTCTTAAATGCACATGTGGCATAAATAGTTGCATAGGTGGCATGTTAAATGCTTACGTGTCATTCGTGTATGCATAGGTGGCATAATTAGTTGAAATATTTGCCTAGGTGGAATTCGCATATGCTTATGTGGATTGAAATGTTGCTGATGTGGGAATTCTTTAATAAAGATGTGGCAAGTATGTGGGTGAGTCATCATTATGACATCCACTTATATATAATGTAAGATTAGTATTAAAACAAAAACCAAACAAAAAGATAATCAAGCATCAAACAAAAAACATTAACGTAAATCTCAATTCAATTCTCGCTGTGAATACGACATCCGAAAGATTAATTATTACTTTTTCTAAAGTAATTTTTACATCTAACGGGAAATATTATATATATTATTACGACACGCTTTTGACGTTTATCAAAATGGCGCCGCTACCCGGGAGGATTGTACGATTTTTGCGTTATGTTTCGAGTTAGTGCCTTGAAAATCCTTTCTTTTGAAAGTTTATTTTTGTAATAAATAAATAAATAAAAATCCAAAAATATTTTACATTTCTACTTTCTTTTTCTTTTTATTTTTATTATATATACATATAAAAAGTTTCAAAAATATTATCCTTTACCCTCTTATTTTATTTAATTCTTATCTTCTTTACCATTTTATCCGTTTGATTCTTCGACATGTCTTCGTATAACCATTTTGGTTTACCCATTGATACACCTCCCTCGCCCTACCAAATTGTTTTGGGAGATGAAGAGATCGACTTACTTTTGAGAGATGATTTAGATATCCTCTTAACAGGGGATAGGGAAATTGACTTCAATCCTAGTGGGGACATAGCATAACTAGAACGTTTACTAGCCGATGACCCAGTCCCAGTCCCAAGAGTATTCGATGATCCTTTAGGTAAATCTGATTCGATGTTTAGATCATCTAAGACTAGTGACCTTTTTGAGGAGCTCATCGCCGAGATCGGCCTAGACGATTCAATTCCAATTGGAGTTGATGATAGGTATTACGATTCAGAGGGTGACATTAAATATTTTGAACAATTGCTTAATGAAGATGCATCTTCCGATGTATCTCCAGCATTGTTACCTACAGAGTCATCCTCACTAGATCTACCACTTCGTGATCCTAAGCAGATTTGCTTAAGGGAAGTGGAAAGATTTGATCCATTCTTCTCCCTGACTCAGTCAGGTTTTATGATGTGGTTGATGGAGACCCTTTCTTCTGGTTTTCATCATATGTCATCACCCTGTCCTGCTGCATACTCACCTAAGGTGGTAATGTATCACTATTTCCATCCTCACCTCACATCGGGTGATGAATTTGACCATAGACTTAAAATGAAATAACCCTAGAATCAAGCTAGAGACTCGGACAAAAACAAGCGCTGCTCGGGAGGCAACCCGTGTTCTCTTTCTCTCTCTTTCTATTTTCTTAGTAGTATAGTAGTATATTAGTATAGTAGTATTATTATAATAAGTGTGGGGGAGTGCTCTTTTTCCATGTTGTGTTCTGGGTGCCCATTTTTGCTTGCAGGATTCTCTTTGATCGTGAAGACCTTCGTGCTTGTTTTCAATCCTCTAATCACTCGGTCTCCGATCGATCTTCATATTTATATCCTAAGAATCCTCAATCATGATCACACACACACACGCACGCACACACATATATATATATATATATGTATATATATATATATGTATATATATATATATATATGTATATATATATATATATGTATATATAGTTATGGGATTACGGAGATGAAATAATCATTCGACTGTTTGGCAAAACTTAATTATGTCTTCCAAAGTTTATTATTAATGAATCAGTTCTAATTTCCAAACATTGGAAACTTATTATCTGAAACATCAAAATACAAATATAAATACGCCCAAAGTCCTTAGTTAATCGTGAGAAATTAATATCCCCTCGCCCATCATGAAGTTCGACCTATCTCACTACAAGGGATAAAAAAGTCCCATGATCATGCTGCCCTGCCCGGGGTTCAAAATAAGTAATAAAACAAATTTGTTAAACAAAAGAACCTTATGTTTTAACCTATGAACAGAGCAGCACAGAGAAAGCACTTTGAGGGTCCATCCGAAACATATATTGTGTACCGTTCTGGGATTTACATCCGAATTCGACGATCAAGAACTTGTTAATACCCAAATTCCTAAAACATACAATTAAAAAGTAATTAAGTTTAACTAACAAAGACCTAAACACATAGTTGGTTATAAAAGCAGACAAATATATAGGTCATCGCCTTCTGGTCAAGATGAACTGTGTTTTCATAGTACAACATTTTTTTATAAGCAAAACCCATGTGTTTTGTCTTTTTCAGCATGGTGTCCAGGAGGTCTAACAATAGTAAAGGTGGAATTAAGTTCCCCTTTTGCAACTTTCTAGCAACCTAGTAAACAAAAAAATGATTTAATACCACGTACAGTTAACTATAAACACATGCTAACGTATCGATTTAAGCCTACTCACCTCAAGTACAGAGCCAACAGCAAGATAAGCACACTTGGACGAACCCTTGTTAAAATAAACAGAATCGTCTACACCCATACAGATGCGTTCAAAATCCGTCATGGAACTTATAGTCTTAATCAAACGAGTGTGAACTTTAGCATGAACTGCTTCTACATATTTATCTTCCACTTCTTTAGCTTTAAAAAAACTCACATCTGAAAACAACATAGTATTTACACTAAATTTACAACTAAAAAAGGTTCAAATTAATTGCAACATGTAAGTGCGTGTGAGAGTAAACCTTTGAGGGATACCAGCATACACGAGTTTGTTCCAAATATCATGAACATTATCAGTGATCTCTACTTTTCAAATCCAATCAAAACAAAAAAATGGCATAGTTCCCATGCGAGCTAATAGAATGAGAAGAAGATCAACATGTCACCCACTTATTAAAATCATAAGAGTGGTACTGCAATACTATGCAGTGGCAAGCGACTAATGCGAACAAATGCAGACAAATGCATTCAGTAACTATAATGCACACTCTTAAGAAATTTTTTACGCAAATAATACCATGTTAGAATATCGTTTTTTACGCATAATGAACTTTAAGGAACTTAAAACATCTTCTATCAAACCCGGAACGATCTAATGAATTTTGTAGCTAACAGTATCTAAAGCCCACATTCTCACCCTGAAGATCAATCCATACAGACATATATTTCCAAGGGACTCTTTATATATTCCGTCATTAGGCCTTTAGAAATAAACGTATTCCTGTGCTGTGTTCATAACTTAAAAAAGAAAGATTGGACCTTATAATTTTCAAAAGTCCTGGAAAGCTTATCTGTAAGGTCACTACTTCAGCAACAATCATGTTGAAACAATTTGGGAAATTCACCAACTGCACCTAATTATACCCTATTGCAGATTATGTTACACTAAAAAACTTGTGTTTCTATACATCGAGCCTTTTTAATTAGTTATTTATCAGCATAAATCCCACGGTCGGTCTCATCATATCCAAGTGAATAATAAAACACCAAATTAGACATTGGATTGGTAGGGATGTCTAATTGAAATAAGCTCGGCGAACAGCAGTACCGCACAAATGTTTCAGTTTAGATGGTTTGTATACAGAAATAAATATTGAACTACAATAATACATGCTTGAACTTACCTTTCCAGGTTGTGCAAATAGAAAAGTGAAATACATGCACAAGAATTAAAAAAATGCTAATTTTATAAAGCCACATGTTGTGGTAGATTCAGACCTTGAGTTCTGTTGTTCTTAGAGTTTTGTTCAAAAATCTGTGATCATGAGAAAGATAGAAAATGCTGCCCCTTTTCCCTGGGCTCGACCCCTTGAACAACATCTGAATAGGACTTCCCATAATCTGCAGTCACACAATATAAGTAAGATGAAACAGAATGGTTCAAGTTCTATAGATAGCACACATGAGATACAAAGCGTAGTTAGGTAAATTAAATCACATTTATATTTTTAAAATCAATCAAAAATAAAATGAAGAGATGAAGAAATGACCCACCGAGTATAGATGGTGGGACAGCCAAAGCAGCTGCTACTTGTATCCTGGCCTTAAAATTATACAAATCGCGGAGCAGTATACTAAAAACTGAAGAAGCCCTGTTGAAATCAAAGTGAACAATTAGTCAGTTCTACTCAAATTGAATTGGATTATGTTTATTGGAATGACCCGTTTTGACCCATTATGCAACCCACTAAGCACAAGTATTATACAATACCTGTGGATGAAGAAGCTGATCTAGATGTTGTGGCTCGACTCTCATAATTGTTGTTCGAGTATCGATTAACTTTTCGCTCACCATACCTACAGCAATTCTCACTGCACCTTTACCTGTAAGCTTCCCTGATCGACATTGCAACATCTAAATTAGTCGTGTTATTCAAAGATTTACATGTTTACCTACGCATTGATTAAGAACTCGGGCGTTTTGATTAGCTTATCTTTCTAGCGTATTGTCTTATTTAAAAAACTAAAACCGCTCCATTGGAGAATAAGAAGGGGGCATCTGAGCCAATCTCACCAGACCATTCTCTAAGTTCTTATTTCATTGCTAGGCGACCACTGGATTGGTTTGCTGACCAAAGTGTGGTTGCAGTGTTATACTTCCGCCACCAAACGCAGCACCAATTAGAATCTTTTTATCAACATATACCTGCCCAAAATTAATGTAGTCAATAACCAAGCATTCACCATGTATATCCTATGCGTCCTTAGCTGCAAACCCATAGGTGAATACCCAAAAGAACATAGATTTTCCACTGTATATTATAACTTGTAGCCAAGATGGGTTTTAAAATGCATTACGGACCTGATTGCCTGATTATTGCAATGGAATTAGCTAAATACCACTTTGTATATGCAGATCAATAAAAGCCTGTCCAAATGTAAATAAAAATTACCTATAAACAAATTTGATCTATTAACTTCTTGTACAATCAGGATTGAAAAATAGTAGAGATACTGACTATATGATTATACAACTTCAAACGACAGTCACATAAGAACATAAAGACCAACATATACTATTAAATTTAAGTTTTTTATTTTGATTTTGATTCTGACTACTTAATTAAATTACTCTTAAAACATGCATACAAACGGCACAATATATTAGGTACACCAATATGAGGAAGTATCATTCAGAAAACAAAATCTAGTTGGCTATGAAAATGTGTTACTCTTTTTTTATTTTACTGCTAAAGATGGGAACTTGATGTAATTTTTACAGATCTTACCCGAAAGAACTTGTCACTTCCCTAAAGTTACACATCATAAAATAAGCTAAACTCATAAGCTTAACTTCATAAGCTTTAAAACCAAAAAATATTCAATAACACTATGACTGGTACATACAAATAAATAACGACATGTTTACCCTTGTTTTGATTGGAACGATCCCATCCTTTACTTTTCCAGAAACTGCGTAGCTAATATTGCGACAATGATGCATCTGCAAGTTCCGACCTATCTTACACGCTGCATAAAAGATTATTTTCTCAGTATCCCATCCCAACATTGTAACACAAAAATCTATATTACTTTATAATTAACAAAAACGACGATAAAAAACATAAAATAGTTCAAAAAAGTGGTTCTTACCTGCTATAATATTTTTTTTTTTTTTTTTTTTTTATTTTTGGATAGCAATTCACGTCCAAAGTTTCAGAAAGGACTTTCTGATGATAACTGAATTGAAAATTATTTTTGTCTTGAATGTACCCCTGGCGCTTTTACGTTTGCTTTAGATATATGCTAAACAGAATAGCTAACGTAACCAATATGAAGAGGACACGCCCGCCATGGCTGCAAACTCAGTGAGTTGCCCCGCCAAGGTACGGACAATCTCAGCCCAACTCTAAAACTCTGCTTTTTTTAAACCGCAATAGTGAATTGTTTAGCTCGGATTTAAGAGTGCGTGACCGGGGAAAGGACATAACCAACAGATACCGCGCACATGGATCATCAATTCCTTGGAACAAAACTGAATAGCCACAATACATAATGTTTGATAGTGTGAAACTAAGCAACATTGAGGAATGACAATGATTGAAGCATCTATAGGTATAAGGATAAAATAATCACAATAAGCAATATCAGATACATGTAATCAGAAAATACACCTAAAAAAATAGAAGGGATCGCAAAACCTTATCCCACCTCGGTCTTGCTCATCACAGTCAAGTTTCCTTTTCTCCAATCCGTTACAGATTATGATACAATAATCAGAGAACACATGTTCCGAAGTTTTTCTCTTATGCGATTCAAATTGAAACCCAAAATTGGTAAAACCTTATCGCACTCCAAGGATCACTTATGAGTCAAAGTAATCAGCCGGAACTGACGTTTAAAATAAAAAATTAAGAGGCTCATATTAACGCCCCAGAATTAAAAAAAAAAACGAACGCGTCGTTATTGGTTCAAAGCAAACAATTTACCACCCTGCCAAAGCACGGACACTGCGCAGATTTAATCAGGCTCGCTTATGTTCATCACAGCTACAGCTCCGGCTTTATGACTTGGATCAAATTCAGTTCAACTTAAAGACTGAGAATCGAAAAAAACACGGCATCTGTTATGGCTGCAAATGTGACAATTTACCCTGCCAAAGGACGGACGCCTTGTAGCTTTAATCGACCTCGTTATGTATAATGCAAATCAAACTCAGATACAAACTTGTCAAAACCTCAGTGTACTCCAACGACTGTTTATGTATCTAACACAACAAATCCTTTTTCAGAAAAAAAATTAAAGGAAGGCATGAACAAAAAACAAAAAGGATTAATCCGTCATGGTTGTAAGCCTCGCAGATGCCCCGCCGAGATACGGCTTATCTCATTTTGTTTTTCCCAAAAGGATATTGGTTTAACGAACATTTGCCGCATTGACTCGGATACTATATATTGAACGGATACTATATATTGAATGAACGCTTCGATTAAGACAAAAAAGAATCGCCGCCATGGCTGCATGCCTCACAGCATCCACGGCAAGACACGAACAGTCACATTCTCTCTATATCAAGACAGCCGCTACGAATTCGCCTAAGCCAATAGACGTAACCCTAAAAATAGACATGAAATAAAGGAAACAATCTAGACTCTAAGAACAACTTCATCACTAAAACAAACGTTAACCACACAACCCTTACCCCGCTAAGCCTAATCGCAACAACCAAACAACAACAAATTTCAATCAAACCACATGCAAAGAACTAAATCATAAGAAAACAACAAAAATTACAAACAACATGTGTCTATTGCCTAAAAACAAAAAAAAACAACCCAAATTTAGATTTTTTGTCATACCTTATACTAGATCATAAAAAATGGAATCTTGTATCTCCATTGCTATAATTTTCTGTAAACCATACCTACAATAAAAAAACCAACATGACCCATAATAACAATCAGTCCATTTTACGTATGACACATAGAATAATGATAAATAGTCTAAGGAGAGGAGTCTATAAGAAACCATTACCGGGCACTGATTGTCATTGGAGACGTATCCTTGTTTCAGTAAATTAGCATAATACCCTATAAAAAGCATAGACAAATCTTATTGAATTCGTTTTAAAATAAATATTATTATTTTACCAAAACAAAAAAAAATTAAATTAAATAAAAAAAATTATGAATCCCCCCCGCCCCCCCACCCAACTCCCCCCCCACAAAACTTAGATAAAAAACGAAGAGCACAGAGGACTTTTGAGGTTTATATGAAAGTTTTCCACGATACTATAGATTTGGATTAATATGTTATATTTTTGAAAAATTTGGATAAATATGCCAAATCTTGATGTTTATAAATTAAAAGACATCAACATGGTTTCTTTTAGAAGATATTATTATAGTTTTTGATATCAAAAAACTAATCGAGTTGTTAGCTCAGTTGGAAAAAACAATGTTACAATCTTAATCGAAAGTCATGAGTCAAACTTGCATTTTACCAATATTTTTTTTTAAAATTCGAAATATAAATGCAAAAAAGTAATTAAAAATCCAAAAATTCCATAAGTTTAATACAAAAAAATTATAACACCAAAAATTATATAAAATTAATGAGTTTGTGTGGTGCCATTGACATCGTTGTATGTGATCAAAATTGATGTGGCGTTGAATCACTATTTCATATGTAAATCCAGTCATAAAGTTAGCCCCAATATATATAAATATAAGATACTTATATATATATATATATATATATATATATATATATATAGTAAGGATCCGGTGAGAATAAAAACTATAATGAGAAGGAGAGAGAGAGAGAGAGAGAGATTGGTTCAAATAGGAAGGGTTTAGGATAAAAAGGATAAAAAGTCTATGCTATTAATTTTAATACATTCATTAAACACTATAATTAATTATAATATAACACCATCATTAATTTTAGAGAAAACTACAATTTTGGTCCACTATCTTTACCGGGTATAACACTTTTGGTCCATTTTTTTAAAAATTTGCGGGTTTAAGCCAAAACCCGAGTATCCATTTCACATTTGAGCCAAATCAGACAATTTCGTTAAATCTGATTTGGCTCAAATGTGAAATGGATACTCGGGTTTTGGCTCAAATGTGAACCAAAATTGTTAGATTTGGCTCAAATGTGAAATGGATACTCGGGTTTTGGCTTAAACCGGCAAATTTTTAAAAAAATGGACCAAAAGTGTTATACCAGGTAAAAATAGTGGACCAAAATTGTAGTTTTCTCTTTCTTCTTATTTGATCCTAACTCTATATAAAGGCTATTAAATTTTTATCATAATATAAAAAAAACACTTTATACTTGAAATATTTTAATTTTGCAAAATATCTCTGTAATTTTTTTTAAATAAATGGTGAAATTCAGGTTATTCGGGTGAAATTCGGGTTATTCGGGTCAACCCAAAAACCGAAAGGATTTTAAATTTGGTTTTCAGTTTGGTCCGAATTTCGAGTTGACCCAAAAAAAATTTTAACCGAACTAACCGAACAACCCGATAACCGAACCGATCAACACCCCTAGATCAATTGCTCAAACTTGAAACAACCTCACGAAAATCATCCATTCAAATACAGGGCAAATGGCACAAAAAGTCACTAAACTTGGGGTCTATTTCCAATCATGTACTTCACTTTTTTTGCACATTAGCTAATCTCTGAAGTGTTGTTAGTCGTATGATCTATTTATCCTACTCATGTTTTTGTGTTTTGTGATAACTCAATGGCGATATAGGACACAAGCTACAAAAGAAGTGTGTTCTCGTCTTTGGGCACTCACGTGGATCAAGAAGAATGGCTACAAGGCTTGATTCTTTTCATTCGAGTGGCGTCAATTTGAATATCTCATTAACAACAGTGAAACAAACGATAGAAACTACTAAATGTCAAACTCTATGCGATACGGGGCAACTGAAACGTGGTGATTATTCTTTGTTTAAACCTCAAGATTTTAGAAGTACAAGGAACTCTGCAATAAAAAAAATGAAGATGAGGACTATTACTTGCTTCCAAGTTTTTGATAATTGTCAATTTTGGGCCCTTCATTTTTAATATTAACACTAATTTTGGGATTTAAATGGGTGTTAGTGTGTTAACGGGAAGTGAGAAAAAACCTACATTGGCTAGAAAAAAAAGTTGGTCGCCTTTATGTGCACGAAGAAAAGTGAAGTACCTTAATTGAAAAAAGAACATAAGTTTAATGTTTTTTTGTGTTATTTGCCCTTCAAATATACGGCCCATTTCTTTTTTTTCTTCTTCTTTTCCCACATGGCTAAACAAACGTAGTTGATAATTTAAAAAGATGAAACAAATAAAAATATGGACAAAGAAAGCAAAAGTTTTATTCAAATTATCAAACCAAATTCAAATGTATCAAACACAAAATTCAAATGTACATCTTTTATATAATAAAAGAATTACATCATTTCGGAATTTTTATAAGACTTGATCTTATAGAAAAAAAATTAGACTAATAAGATCGCTTGATTTTGACACGTCAGCAAAATCGTGCGATCTGATTGGTTAAAAAAAGTCAAAATTGAAAAAATTGGTGGAGAGAAAAAAGTCATAAAAATGTAGGTGTGAAATTTCAAATTTATGAAAAACAAAAACTCAAAAAAAGGTAATTAATAAAACTTTAGTGGTTGAATTTTAAATAAATTATATAGAACTAAGTGAAACTTATAATTTTTCATATTTTTTGATAAATTTAGATTATAAACAAATACCCCCTTAAATTTTATACTTTAAAATACAACATATATAAAATCTATTCAATATATATATATATATATATATATATATATATGATAAAGATCAAATAAAAAGACAAATATTCGTGAGAAGGATAAAAAGATTTATTTTTTTTTAAAAGTTCTCAAAAAATTCTGAAAAAATTCTACAAGATCGTGTATGTTGGTGCATGAAAAAGTTGTAAAGGAAGTTTTTCTAAAAGTGGATAGTTTTGCCGAAAAAAATTTATTAAAAAAAACGTTTGTGCATTAAATCGGTTTTTTGTGCATCAAAAATTCGTTTTTGTACCCAACTTCTTTTGACTTTTTGCATCAAAATTTTATTGCGCATCAAACTATAACAAGTCGAAAAATTTGTGCATCAAAATTTTTTTGTGCATCAAAATTTCTTTTTTTGCGCATTAAAAAAACGTATAAAAACTCAAAATTAGAAAAACTTCTTTTACAAAAATTTTATGCACCAACATACCTGATTTAATGGAATTTTTTTGGAATTTTTCGAAAACTTTTTAAAAAAAAGTTTTCTTTTTATCCTTCTCACGAATATTTGTCTTTTTATTTTAACCCTCCTCTATATATTTATATATATATATATATATATATATCAGAAAAAACATATTAAACTCACATATTGTGTGATAAATTTGAACAACATTAACATCAACAGGGGCAACTCAACCTTCTAAGAGGCCTAAAGCGAGGGCTTAAAACGGGTCCTATTTATCGAAGTTATTTGCCGAAAATCTTTTATATAAAATTTAGTTTTTCAAAGTTTTTATGTGATGTCTTTGATTAGTTTCTTGAAATCAATTAATACACGGGGCAATAAATCTAATCTTTTTGTGACATTTTTGATCTTAGATAACTTTTAATTAACCTTAGTTTTGATATATATGAGGTATTCAGACACGTGCGATGCACACGGGTTGTATGTAGATGTTGAGTGCTTGCAATTACACTGAACACAGGTTGCCCTTGCAATTACGAAAACTTTTGGGAATTTGACTGCTTACCACAAAATTAATGCAACTCTTTTTAACTATAACAACTACGCGTTTATGCCCTGCCAAGAATGAAGCAACAAATATTCAAATGATAAACAAAATTAGATATGCAAAAGTTTGCAACACTGCAACACAATCAGCAAAGTCTGTAGTAATATACAATCCACTATTTTGATGATTATTTGACCAACTGTTCCAAGCGAAACCAAATTTCAAAAATATATATGAATGTAGTTTAAGACCAATATTAGTATGAGCGAACAATAGGGCGTTTGTTTTGAGTGCAGATTTTGTGCTGAAACTAACGTCACACTACAATTCAAAAAACTTGGTTTTATTAACAGGTTGAAGTAACCATTCTCTAAATTAAATATACAGAACCACATGGGTCATAAAATTCGTACCACTTTATGTATCAAGACGATGCTAAGTTCGATCATCTTTTTGCTTTTGTATCTTCTTCTAGTGTTACTACTCTTGTCTCGTCAACTACCATGTACACTCAAGAAGAGATCAAACATATTAAGTGCCGTTAACATATAAATAATAAAGAACTCACCTTGACTATCTCATAAAAATAAAATAGTAAAACTTCGGCTTATATTGCATAAGCTCATGTTATTCGTGTTGTACATTTTGAACCATAAGATCTATAACCCATCACTTTAGATGACGATATATCATAACCCATCAATATTAACGTTATGTGGCGAAAAGATATCTACTTGAACCTAGTAATATAGTTTATTCTTTTTACATTAATTAGAAGATACGGAATGCAAGTTGCAAGACTTCCACATAGACGGAGGTTAGAAATGGCTGTAACTTACATGCTTAATGATTCAAATTTCTCGTCAACTGTAGGAGCATTGAAGCTTTGTACGAATCCTCATATTCAATGATGTCATATTTCAACCTTAATCCTCCACTACAAAAAGAGAGGACATAGGTGAGTTATTTGGGTAGATATAAACATATCACATTCCAACATTTCTAGGATAAAGTAAAACATGAATTCTACAAAATGTATGAGATTTTGTTTGTTTTCTTTTCATGTCGCTGATTCTTCCTGATAAGAATATTGAATTTCACAATATTTAAAAAAAAAGGACGGTTCTGTCCATAGGACAATAGTTTCAAGGGCATACTCATTGTGTAAGAAAGACACTATCCTTTGCAAATTAATGTGATTACAAAGTGGCTTTAGATAAGAGCAGAAAGTTACCTTGGATTAAAAGTGTACTTCTGCCAATGATTGCTTAGGCCTTTGTGCAAGCGGTTCCCCTGTATTGATAAAATTAATTAGCATTATTGAAGCATGTGATACTAAGATGGTAACGACATAAGTAAATAAAATAGAGAAAATATATTTTACCAATTCGGTTAGGAAAGCTTGCTTGTTAAGTCCTTCTAGTGCAGTGAATGTTGCCTCAAGCACACGGGAGAGATATGCCACAACTATGTCAGGCAAAAAAGTTCAGGATATGAAAATGATAAGACCATTTATAAAATCCTATCAGAAAATAAGAGTGAAACCTTATGCATGCGTTTGTAGGGCGATGGTCACGAACAATGCCATCATCTGGTGACTTATAATCAGTAGCTTTTTGCTCAGCTGAAAGCAATCGCTCCACTTGTATAAGAAAGGAAACATAGTTGATAAAAAAATTATATAAAAATGGTAAGAACATATAACAATATTTCTGAAATTTCAAAAAGTTCATTATTGTACTTCAGAATGATATATGCTTAAATGTTGATGCATACCTCGGTCATAATTGTCTCAATGCATTGTTGAAGTCCTTTATAGGCAGCACCTTCTGCACTGGACATGGCTGTTGCCATTTCTTCACATGAAGCAGCATGTGCACCATCCACTGGTAACAAAAGCCTTGAAATGGAGTTGGCAAAGCACTGAAAAAGCAAAACATTATACCACTTAAAATCAAAGAATCATTCAGACTCTTCAGTAAAGATGTTCAATAAACAATTAAACACTTTCCAAAGACTTATAAATGGATGGAATATAGCAAAATAGTCATTTATAGTTGAGTGTAAGGATAAAGATAATATTAAATGATGCTTTTGAAGGAAGAAAAAGCAACCTGGAAACATGACCAATCATTGATATAACTTTGTATGTTACCCAATATCCTCAAAATGTCCCGCCAAATTCATGAGCCTAATTCGTTCCTCTTCGTAACGATATCTGCAAAAATAGTGTACTAAATCCTCTACATGAAAACATCACTGAAAGCTAAGAAAAATAGTGATCAGTTCCAAAGCTCCCGTTTTTAAAATAACACATTCGTAAGATAACCCACCAGATGATCAAATGATCCAATCTCTAGCCATCAGATTCTAGATAATTTACATGATACTCTCTAACTTTAATATTACTTTCTATTAGTACCTTTAAGAGGCCTAAACACATATATGGCTAATCATTAAAATTTGGGAAGTATTATATTGAACAATTTCGTGTTTATTGGCTGCATAAGGGGTTTTTTTGTTGTGTTCAAGGGGTGTTTGGATGACTGATGTAAAAGGGTGTTTGGTTGCTGACATGGGGTGTTTGGATGGCTGTTGTAACGGGGTGTTTGGTAGCTGATGTAAGGGTTCTAATGGGTAATCATAATTCTCGAGGGTGTGCAAAATGTCTTTGGGAAAGCCAAAAAAATAGAACTTGGATAAGAGAACTACAATGATTGAAAACTAGATTCCAATAATAGTAATGACGAAAACTAATCAGACATGGTTGACACATGGCATGACGTTTTAAATGTGGAGCATGACTATCAAGGAAAAGAAGCAGGTCCTTCAGGAGATCCTCTTATTCAGCCGAGATCAGCATTTCCTTATATATATATATATATATATATATATATATATATATATATATATATATATATATATATATATATTAAAATAGAAATCAGAGAGGATAAACAAATGTTATTTTACTAATCGAAAATATGAAATTGTAGCTCTAATACATCTCTTAATAAGATAAATACCAAGGAACATTAAAGTCACTGCTAACCTTTAATAGGCTATAAATAAAGTTTACTAAAGCATTACCTGCATCCATGCCCTTTTATATATATCCATAGCTATAACAGCATCATATCGTTTCATCTCAAAGAACTGTTCATGGCGAAGATCATATATGTTGAATACATTGAACAACTAAAGTTCAAAGGCTTAATGCTAAGTTTACAGCTTACCTTGTCAACAAAAGTTTGTGTTCCTTCACTAATTACCTTGTATATTTTTGCACTTTCATAAGAAACCTGATCTAAATTCTAAGATGCAATCCTATACCAACATGAGATATATGGTACCAAAATTAGATGGTACTAACCATTGTAAAAGCTAGCTGAATCACAAGTTATGAAGTGACACTCCTTGTGGCTGCATAGAACCACATTGATATGATAAGAGAGTATAGTGAAATTTTATAACATACCCAAAAGTATTCAACTGTAAAAAAGAAATAGTAACGATACCCCTACAGCCTAAGACACGAAACAGAAGCTGTTGCAAAGCTGATAATATATTGGTTTTGTAGGCCAGTTTGTTGTTTCTTACAGCTAGTTTTTAAGACATATGACACTAAATATTTTTGGACACTGTCCACATGTGTTTCTCGGAAGATCAATGACAAAATGATCATCCATAGTCCTTCCTGTTTTCACATGCCCCAAAAACCACCATGATAACTCATTTTCCAATTTGAACTACCCATCAATTGAATAAAATACCTCTTTGACATTTCATCGAACACCTTTCCCGCACTCCCCTAATCATAGAGTTTACTACATATTTGTAAAGAACTCGGTTAGCAGCGCATTTAAAAATCAATATTAATAAACGAATAATTTTTTAAGAAAGCTTACTTGAACATCCAAGAACTCCTTAACCCTTTCATCTTTCTGCTTCCACAATTTTTCTAAAGCAGGTGCAATAGCAGTTTGTATTTCGTAGGGTTGTAAGGATGGGGAGATGCTGATTTATAGGAGTTATGTAACCCTAGGATGATCTTCATTGTTTGGAGTTATGATTCGAATGTAACTGATGACTGATGGTTGTTGGCATGGATCACATTAACTATTATTTGCTCCAAAAGAACTTCACATCAAGCTTCCAAAAATTTAATTAAATTTAGAGGCTGTATCTTTTAGTATAATAGATTTTTTAAAGAAAGTGTTGACGAAATGGTTAATATTATTTTATACGCCGTGTAAATATTACGAAAATAACTTAGATTTATAATTTGATTAAGTTTATCAATCAGTGTAGCATTTTCGCATGAATAATCTCTCTCAAAACACTTAATTTCATAATAGATATACACTGTTAATGTCTAAGGAATTGTTATGATATGGCTTAAAGAACTTTTAAGGTTCAAACGACTACCCTTTTAGTTTCTTATCATCTAAAGATTATAAACTTTCAACGATAATTAATAAACTAAAAATATCTTCATACTATCTTGGTCAACTTTATTTTTTTAGTGATGAAATAATTTGATCTACTATAGGTTCTAAAAGCAACATTTGATTGAAAAATGATACATGAGTAGATGAGAGAAAGCCAAAGAATGAAAGTATGTTTGTGGGTATGAAAAGATAAGCGTCGATTCATCAATGTAAATGGTTTAATGGTTGTTATCACTTGACTTTATTTAACCTATGGGAGTTGATCGGTTCAGTTATCGAGTTATTCGGTTAACTCAGTTCGGTTAGTTGGTCAAATTTTTTTAGGTCAACCCGAAAACCGAACTGAACTAGAATTCAATCGAATCCAACCGAAAACCGAATTAAAAAAAATAATTACATAGATATTTAGCAAAAAAAATTATTTCAAGCATAAAAATTGTTTTTTATATTAGGATAAAATTTTAAGGTATTTTTTTATACATGAATATATAAAATATATATATATTTATATAAATTCGGTTTTCAGTTCGATTTTCGGTTCTGATTACCAAACTCATATCCAACCCGAAAACCGAATTTGTAGTTCGGTTCGGTTCGGTTTTGGCAAATTCGGTTTGGTTTTTAGTTTGGTTTTTAGTTTGGTTTTTAGTTCGGTTTTTCGGTTTTCGGTTTATTCGGTTATTTTGATTTTTCTGCTCACCCCTAATTTAACCTTTACTTATTTTTCATGCAAAAATGAGTCTTTTATATGCTTAATATATTTGGGCTTAAACTTCTACAACACATAGGGTTGAAAAATGAAAAGAAGAAACAAAAGAGGCCCAAAACTTTTATTATTTAACATTTATCGGTTAATTGAGGCCTTTATTAATTGAATCTCTAAATATGACGGCAAAAAATCACGTAAGTGACCTTATATACATACAAGGTCCTAGAAAATCCAAGGACTTAAAAAACTGGGGGCCTAAAGCCCTAGCTTTACTTGCTTTACCTTTAAGCCACCAGTGAACATCCACACTCATGGTTAAACAAAGTTAAATCTTTCATCCAACAATTTTTTTACAAAATATTAATCGATATTAATCAATGTGGTTTTTTAATTGATCCGGTCGAGCCATCGGTTCACGATTCAACCGGGTTTTTTGGCAAAATCCGGCTTTCGGTCACCTGACCAGTTCACGGTTACCTTACATGGTTTCAACCGCATGTCACCACTATAGATCGCTCTGGCAACTAGAGATCATAGCGCGCGATCTCTACAACACACACACACACACACATTTGTAAAACCTAGTTGTATTAATATCGCAATTACAAAATATTAAACACGTAAAATATTTCATATGTTCGTATATTAAAAAAAATAAAAAAATATTTGATCTATTTGTAAGTCCCGTATATGCACAATACTTATAAGTAGTGTATATAAAATTATAATCAGAGATATCAGATTCAGATTCAGATTCAAATGTAGAAAGAAAAATAATATCATTGAATAGTATTTATAAGAAGTTGTCAATAAACTAAATACCAAGTTTACTGAATGCCCATTAGTGTTTAAAGCCACTTTTCTAACTCGATTACTTCCTCACCGATGACTTGGTTTCTCCGTATCCTCCCCACTAAACAAATACTGTATAAGACTTGCTTTTGAAGGCAATACGAAACTTTTCAAATTGTGTGAGTCAAGTAGCAAGCTTAAAAGAAAAAAGTTCCAAACTAAAAAAACTTCTGACAACAATTATAGATACAAGTGGCTTACTGGAAGTTGTTGCACAGGTTTTTACATGGATTTCATTCTTGATACTTTGACGACGCTCATCACGTCAATCATGCGAAAATATTTGAAATTGATGTTCATGTTACGCTAATACTTAAAAGGAGAAAAAATATGGCTTATGCAAAGTATAGTAGAGTAAGTATACAAACCTTTAGACCTAGTAGTTAAGTAGGGGATCGAGCTTGCGTTCACACAAAATAATAGCTGAGGGGAATGAAGCCTGGTCCGAAATCATTCATGACCGTATGAATATCTATTTCATGAAAGATTTTGGGCCAGACAACATTCCCCTCAACATATGATTGTTTCCAAAACTCTAGAGGCAAACGACGATATTAGCTGCGCTGGTTTAGTTGCTGATAGTTCTTGAATAAAAGCTTGAATATGTATGAATGGTTCATGGCCTTTTGAAAACCCTTAAACACGTCCCATTGATGATATATAAAGAAAGAAAACATCCATGAGGTCAACTTTCAAGTAGATGCTTTAATTGAAATAGAAAAACGCAGAAGAAAGGACAATTAATAGATTCCAAAAACTACTCATATCTTGATAAGCACCTCATGTGAACCATTCAAAAAGAAATTCCAAGTATCCAAAAATGTGAGAAGTCATTATTAGCATTTGATGCTACACTCACTCTCATTCTCATGACTTGTATAGTCATTGACAAATTTTATCAGTGCATTGAGTTGTTGGCATAGTCTACAATAAAATGATAAATATGCAAATTAGTTTTGCCATATAATTTATACCACATACTCATTTTGAGTTAAATTTTTGGAATCGTGTCAAGAGCCCAAGACTATATGCCATGCTTAAGTCTCAAGCTAGAGAAATAACATCTAAAATAACTTTTGTGCATAATTGGACCAGCTTATTTTAAGTTGTAAAGCTTCATGCTTTTTCCAATATTCTATTCTTTAGAATACACTTTCACATAGAAAAGAATAATTGCATTTATCACGTAAAGAAAATGAAAAAGATAATTAACTCACAAGAAAAGCAAAAGTTTGTGTAGTATCGATCATCTATTTTTACCATAGAAAGGCAAGTTTTGAGCTCTTTGACATCCACCGAACAATGAAATGAGCAATGATCGAAACAACAATAAAGCACTACTGACACATGGTGTGACATTTTTCGAATATAAGTGATACGTGTTTCCATCTCAAATCATATAAAATGAACGTACACAAGAAAAAAGTTGGGCATGAACGGCCAAAACTCCGATTTGAAAAGACCCGAAGGTTTTTCAGATCAAATGCGTGACAAGATTTGTGACCATCTAGTTTATGTGACATAGCTCTTTTCAAATATATGATCGAACATCAAAGATAATGTCGAAATACATGTTTTTAAACACGGTTTTGAAGGGATATTGACGATTACACAATAGAAAGTTTCCAAACTTTCAATCTTGATTGGCCTTTTACGTGAAATACATAGACAGCGCTTTAGACTTATACTATAGTTTTCCTGATTACCTGACTAAAAGAATATGAGTCAGTCGATAATTATGCACATGTTCTCTCCTTTAAAATGTGATGTTTAGCTACCTGAAAGTTAGCAGAAATGAGTTACGTACAACTTACAACCCAAGATCCAAACTAATGAAGGTTTTATGATATCTCGCCTTTTGTCCGACCATTGTAGCATGTGTAATCGCCCAAACCTTACATATTAACTACATACTAATGGTCTCGTTAAGAACTCTCATGCCTTTACAGTACTGTTATCTGATGCATCCTCCTGTCCACAAAAATATAACATGTGTTAATGACTAGTTTCTCTTCTAATGACGTAGTTCAATTATATTTACAAGCGTGATTGTCACGAAATTTATAGGATAACTAAGGTCTAGGCTGTCCAAGAACAAATATTTGGAGCAGATATCATCTTCCATCGGCTACAGAAATATGTATGTTAAATGTTAATTTAACATGGGCGACAGATGTTTAATGATCCAGATTAGCTGGGCAGACCAGACCAAAGCCTTTTTGGTTCCAACTTGACAATTAGTTAAACTGATTGTATTCGTAATGATTTTCATCACCCTTACAAGCTAAGTACAAAAAAATATGATAGAAACAAATATTTATGGCAAGATCTCTTTTGATGTATGTAGAATTGTACTGTAACATCCAAAGAAATTCATATGCACTACAAAAAAATTGGCATTTGAGAGTGGACGTATGAGGTGGGCGACTGCCCACGGCCCTCAAATTTCGAGAGCCTCTAAAATTCACCTCATATATTTTACTAAATAGGCCATTATGTGAGAAATCCTTTCAGCGAGCTCCTGGATACTCATATTATTCTCGATCGGTGTCAAAGATTTTATCATACAGCCATTTTTTCCTTCTTTTCACTTAATGAATCACTTTTTAGGATCTCATCGTGTGAATTTGTGAACTTAGCCGAATCAAAAAATTGCAAACAAAAAGCATTACAAGTGTAAAACAAGTTTAGGATGATCATTTGAATGGACATTCTTTATCTTCAAAGATTCAAAGTAACTTTATTTCTTTATTATTTGAAATTTTTTGTTATTTTTACATAAGATCTACTGCTGTCAATTTTAGAGCAAATTGACTAAAAGATTTGGTCATAGCTTTTACATCAGATAATACCATATAACGATGACATTTTTTACATACTAATTAGTTTTTATTGTATCAAACAAATAATTGAAACATTATATTTAGAAATGATCTTGGAGGGCTCACTTTTGATGAGCGCCTTCAAATTCTTGGAGACGGCCCAGTTTGAAACAATTAAGCATATCGAGTCATTGAATCTCAAGCGACATGGAGCACCCAAAATTCAGTACCATTTCGACTTTCGAGTATGTCATACTAGTAACTAACATTAAGTGGCCCCGTGCGCCACGCCAAACTTGAAGTGGTCATGCTAACCTCCTGAAAATGGAGGGTTTTACCTGGTTCGAGTCTGTTTGGTGGTGGGTTCAAACCCCGTGGATTAGTCGGTCAAAAAGTTAGAAATTACGGTAGACAATAAGAAAGAACCAAATTACGACGAGGTATATGTTACTCGCTATATTTATTCATGCATATGTATATCATACATCATTAAACCCTTAAACAATTGTGTAGCCACAATATTAATACATAGGAAATACGTACATTTATTGATACATAGGAAATACGTACATCATTTATTGATCATGAATACTGAATACATACAAGCTGACCGCGCGCAGGGGCGGAGGGAAGCATAAGATAGGGGGGGCCACTGCCCCCGATAAACTGGCGAAAAAAAAATTTTTTTAGTGCAAAAATTGTATTT
>BQNB010037958.1:0-49076 GCA_026074375.1 Tanacetum coccineum | reverse complement strand
GTTAAATTTAGCTTTTATAGGTTTAAAAATCACTTTTAAAATATAAAGGGGTGTTTGGGTCAAGCATGAAAACGGGTCAAAACCTGTTTTTGAGCTTATTTAAGTCTGTTTTTCTAAAGCTTTTTAGTCAAAACCTGTTTTTAAGTTTTTACAAGTGTTATTTGAAACTGTTGTTTTTTAAATAAGCTTAAACTAAGCAAACCCAATGAGCCATCCCAAATTGCTCATTCATCCATACTTGCTTAATCCAACAGTAACTTTGCCTTTTCTTTTGAATTTTTCTTAAATTTGTATAATAGTTTAAAAACAGGTTATAATTTGCTTATATTGAGAGCTTAAAGGTTTTTAAAGAGACATTTGTAACTTAGAACACTAATGTAAAATCAACTGAATTTTCATTAAAAAAGTGAAGTACAAGTACAATAAAGAGCTAAACTGAAAACTTAACACACTAAAACTTTTAACTCTAAAAACTACACACTTCTGCCTCAAGGGCTTACAAAGTCTTATATAGTAAAAAAAACGAGCTAGGGTTCACTTGGTCTTCTTGTCTTCTTGCTAGTGTGTTACTTTGTAGACACAAAACTGAAGTGTGTTTGTTGTGAGAGTGTAGACAGAGACAAATCATGGCCCTTCATTTGCCTTTGTGCCCAAGTCGAGTTATAAGAACCATTGATGAATTTGGTGGGTCTTTGGATTGCCAACATGGCAAAAGCCATGTGGGGGGTGGGGTTAAGTGGAGGGGAGGTGAAGGTTTTATCTGGGTAAACATGGAGATTGAGTGTTTTGGGGAGGGGGAAAGTGATCACGGGCTTTGGGTTTTGGTCATGGCGGGAAAAGTACGAGGAAGATATACAGTGGTTTGAAAGTTGGGGTGAAGTTTGGGGATTTGACCAAATTGGTCCCTCAAGGTGTATATGGTGTTTGCAGTTTTCGTCCTTGGTGTTATACAAGTTTTTGGACTTGGCAAATTAACCCCCTAAAAGTTATATAAGGCATTTCATCCATGGTCCTTGTTAGTTATGGATTTGGGGACTTGGCAGAATTGCCCCTTGTGGTATTTCTTTGCCAATTTGGCAGATTTGGCCCTTCTCTTTATTTTCTTCCTTTTCTTCTTTAAAACAAGTTAGGGATTTAACAAGTTTAGTCGCTAAACTTGTTTTTCTTGACTTTTTGGCTTCGGGCTTGTCGGGGTTGACTTGGGTTGACTTTTTTTTACACTTGGGCTTGGACTTGACTGTGTCTTTTTCACGCTTTTCCATTCCGTGTCCGGTTTTGTCGTTTTGGCTTCGTTTTTCGTCCTTTTCTTAGATATCCGTTCCTGCACAACACAATTAGCAAAACAAGCATATATTTGGCATTTTAAGTCCGTTTTTGGTTATTTTAACTTGTTTTTTAAAGGTAAAAGGTATTTGTAATTAAACACATACCAAGAATCGTCATCACTCAAAGAATAATCATTGTTGGAATCGATGACAGTTTCAGAATCATCTTTAAGAGTTTTCGGATGGCGAGGAAAAGAGTTATCATACATCAAATTTTTAATAAAACGGATATCTCCCTTAGGATCAAAGTCGGCTTCAACAATTCCCGGTGGAATTGGAGCGATAAGAGCGAGTTCACCGGCGAACTCCTCGAGAAGGAAATCAATCTTAGGAGAAGATATCATGTTATCACGATTAAGCACGGATTCAATTAGACTAGATTTGGCATTAAAATGATCATTACCATTTCCTGGTGGAATTGAAATGATATCATCTAACACCTCATCCTTTTTCGGAGAAGAATCATCATAAACGGGCAAATCACATTCACTTTCAGATATACCATTGGACTCACTTGGGATATGGACAAGGTCCTCAACACTAGACTTTATTACTTCGTCCGATTCCGTTGCTGGAATAGTGTCAAGATGCTTATCCTCCATTATAAGAGAGTCAACGGGCTCCTTGGTTAATAAAATGGCTGTGATTGCAATACACGGAGGAAGTTCAAAAATAATAATATCTCTCAAGGGAATAGAACTTTCCTCGTCATCATCATCATCATAGTAAATGGGAATCTTCCGACATTGCGAAGGCTCGGGAGTATAAGAATCAAGATTAACCACTTGTTTTTGTCGTTGTTGTAACCATGCTTGAAACGTCTCACGAAGCTTAATCATTGAATCATTCATCCTTTGTTGAAAGTCTCTGTGAGCTTTTAGATGATCATTCATTGAATCAATATGATCGATAATAAATTGCAAGGGTTGAAATTGATCAAAATCGGAAGAATTAGAATTATCAAATTTTTGGTTCATTAGTTGACATTGAAAAGTCTCATGACGACCCCCACAATTTTCACAACAAGGTTCGTAAAAGATCACTTGTTGACATCGAAAAGTCTCATGTGGGCCCCCACAGCGGGTACAACAAATATATTATTGTTGAAAACATTGAAAATTTTGTGGGAAATTAAATTCTTGATTGTAACACAGTTCCGGATTATAGATAAACAGAACTTGAGGTGGACAATCGTAACCATAATGAGCATCGTTCCCACAAAACTCACAAGAATACGTCAGGGGTTGTGAAGGTAGGTTGAAAACGTTAGGGAAAATGTAATATGGGTGTAAAGGGGTTTAAGGTGTAGGGGGTAAGCATGTTAGTCCTAAGGACTAACAGTGTTAGTCCTTGAGGACTAACAATGCAAACAGTTTAGTGGTGTTGTGGGCTAACAGGGTTAGGTTTGTTTGGGCCTAGTTAAATGGTTTTGGGCTTATACTTTGGCCGGTTTGTATATAAAAAGGGTTTTGGACTTTTTTATCATATAAAGCTTATACAATAAGCTTAATGGGCTGACCCGGCCCATTAATTTGGGTGCGGGTTGGTCTATTAAGATTTCTTTGGTTTCGTCATCGGCCTTGACTTGTTGACTTTCTGGGTTGACTTTGACTTTGACTTTTTCACGATCTTTTCATTCTCTTGCTCGGTTTTGTCTATTTTGGCTTGATTTTTGTCCTTTATCTGAATATCCGTTACCTGCATAACACAAAGAGCAAAACAAGCATATATTTAGCATTTTATGTTCGTTTTTGGTCATTTAGGCTTGTTTTAATAGGCAAAAGGTATATGTAATTAAACACATATCAAGATTCTATTTCACCAGAGGATAGTGTTGAGGAGAACATTGATACGAATGTGTTAAAGGATATTCAGGCTGATGCTACGGCTGATGAGGTTGCAGTAGATAGGGATGTTGAGGTTGGGGTTAATGCAGGTATTGGTATGGAGGTCAATGTTGGGGTTGATGTAGAGGACGAGGTTGAGGTTGAGGATGAGGTCGAGTCCAGTGATAGAGGTACTATGAAGGTTGGAGTGGATGTGGTTGTCGGGATTGATATCCCTAATGGTATGCTTATGCCCAATGTTATGGAGCATTTGAAGCAGGGTGAGGAGGGTTTGCAGGATATTTATGAGCATGTTATAGAGATACCTCTTCAGAGGATAGAGGACATTAAGACGAGACCAAAAGAGTTAGAGGCGAGGAGTTTGATTGATGGTGGAGAGAGAGCCAGCTTACTCGAACAGGTTACGTCCTTGGAGAGGAGCAACGCGAGACTTCGAGGCACCATGATGATGGAGAAAGCAAGAGCTGATAGGTTTCAGCGACGCGTGAGCTTTATGGAGAATGAGCTTAGGCAGATCCATAGGTTCCGCTACTATGAGAGGATGCGATTTTAGAGATTGGAGACATCCACTGCGAGGCGTTTGGGTTTTTGTCCATGATGTTGTGTATGGACATTAGACTAGTGGTAGAACTAGTTGGTGGTAGTAGTATTAGCATAAATCAAGTTCCCCATTATGGGTTGAATGTAACCGACTGATGCTTTTATATTTGATATGAAAAACTTGTTTTGATTTTCTCGCTCGTTCGTCTATATTGCTATTTACTTGTTCTGGTAAAACATGTTCTATTGTATTTTCCTATATAAACCTTATTTACCATTACAGTGGCTATATCTCGTATTGAATCTCACCTTGTGCTGTGTCTTGTGCTGTAGAACATGACTATCACTCATTCTGGTATGACCCTAGAGGTAATCGAAGAACTCGTTAACCGACGAGTGGAAAAAGCGTTGGCTGCTTATGAGGCGATCCGTGCTGCCAATGCTCTCGAGGCTAAAAGTCAAAGCTAAAACAACAGTGACGGCGATAATGGAAATGGTAGAAATGGAAATGGTGGAGATGGAAATGGTGAAAATAGAAATGGTGAAAATGGAAATCTAAATGAGAATAATAAGGGTGCTAGGCCTGTTGCTCGAGAGTGCACATACCAAGACTTCATGAAGTGTCAACCACTCAACTTTAAGAGAACAGAAGGAGTTGTCGGGTTGATAAGGTGGTTTGAGAAGATGGAAACAGTGTTCCATATCAGTAATTATCCAGAGAAATATCAAGTTAAGTATGCTACTTGCACCTTGTTGAATAGTGCTTTAACTTGGTAGAACTCACATAAGAAGACCGTTGGAACTGAAACTGCATTTGCCATGTCATGGAGAGAGCTTATGAAGTTAATGGCTGAAGTGTATTGCCCAAGAAATGAAATTTAAAAGATGGAGCCTGAGCTGTGGAATTTGACCGTGAAGAACAATGATTTGGCTGCTTATACTCAGAGATTTCAAG
This sequence comes from Tanacetum coccineum, assembly GCA_026074375.1. Classification (NCBI taxonomy): domain Eukaryota; kingdom Viridiplantae; phylum Streptophyta; class Magnoliopsida; order Asterales; family Asteraceae; genus Tanacetum; species Tanacetum coccineum. The sequence goes on along the minus strand of BQNB010037958.1, from coordinate 44,409 downwards.
AGTTGACTATGATGTGCACCAAGATGGTCCCCGAGGAGGAGGATCGGGTTGAGAAATTCATTGGAGGTCTCCTCGATAACATCCAAGGGAATGTAATTATTGTTGAACCTACAAGACTCCAAGATGCTGTTTATATTGCCAACAATTTAATGGATCAAAAATTGAAGGGGTGTGCAGTGAAAAATGCAGAAAACAAAAGAAGGTTGGAGGTCAAACAGAGAGACAATCGTGGGCAGCAACCACCATTCAAAAGACAGAATGTTGGAGGTCAGAATGTGGTGAGAGCCTATACGGCTGGTAACAATGAGAAAAGGGGATATGTTGGGCCTTTGCCTTACTGCAACAAGTGTAAGTTACATCATGAAGGACCATGCACTGTGAAGTGTGGGAAGTGCAACAAGGTAGGGCATATGGCCAGGGATTGTAAGAATGTAGTTGTTGTCCCAACTACTCAAAGAGCTCTAGTAATAAATCAGAGGGTTCCTACTTGTTTTGAGTGTGGAAGGTAGGGACACTACAGGAATAAGTGTCCCAAGTTGAAGAATCAGAACCATGGAAACAAAGCTGGGAAAAAGACCAAGGAATCTAGAGGGAAGGCATATGTGCTGGGAGGAGGAGAAGCTAACCCTGATTCCAACGTTGTCACTGGTACTTTTCTTCTCAACAATCACTATGCTTCTATGTTATTTGATTCAGGCGCCGACTGAACTTTCGTGTCAACTACTTTTAGTACCTTGCTTGATATAACCCCCGATACCTTAGACGTTAGCTATGTTGTCGAATTAGCCGATGAAAGAATCTCTGAAACTAATACCGTACTTAGAGGTTATACATTAGGATTGTTAGGTCACCCATTCAATATTGACCTAATACCAGTAGAACTTGGTAGTTTTGACATGGATTGGTTAGCGAACCATCATGCGGTAATCGTGTGTGATGAAAAGATTATACGGATTCCCTATGGAGATGAAGTTTTGATAGTCCAAGGTAATAGTAGTGACAAAGGAAAGAAGTCGAAGTTGAGCATTACATCGTGCGCTAAAACTCAAAAATATATTAAGAGAGGTTGCCTAATTTTTCTGGCACAAGTTACAAAGAAGGAAACCGAAGACAAGTCAGAGGAGAAGCGACTTGAGGACGTGCCTATCATACGGGACTTTTTGGAGATCTTTCCAGAGGTCTTTCCTAGATTGCCGTCAATCAGACAAGTCGAATTCCAAATCTCCTTGGTCCTAGGTGCTGCACCTGTGGCACGCGCCCCGTATAGATTAGCACCGACAGAACTGCAAGAACTGTCCACTCAGCTACAAGAACTTTCTGACAAAGGTTTCATAAGACCAAGTTCCTCACCTTGGGGAGCCCCGGTCTTGTCTGTCAAAAAGAAAGATGGATCTTTTCGGATGTGTATCGATTATCGTAAACTGAATAAGCTTATTGTAAAGAACTAATACCCACTTTCGAGAATCAACGACGTGTTTGAGCAGTTGCAAGGGTCAAGAGTCTACTCTAAGATCGACCTGAGATCTGGTTATCACCAACTCAAAGTTCGAGAGGAAGACATTCCAAAGACAACATATAGAACACGCTACGGTCACTATGAGTTTCAAGTGATGTCGTTTGGACTGACCAACGCACCGGCGGTATTCATGGATCTGATGAATCGGGTGTGCAAGCCATATCTGGATAAATTCGTGATCGTTTTTATTGATGACATCTTGATCTACTCCAAGAGCAAGGAAGAGCACATAGAACATCTTAAGTTAATTTTGGAGTTGCTTAAGAAGGAAGAATTGTACGCCAAGTTTCCAAAGTGTGAATTTTGGCTGTTGAAGGTACAATTTCCTGGTCACGTGATTGATAGTGAAGGCGTTCACGTGGACCCAGCTAAGATTGAGAAAATTAAGGATTGGGCATCGCCTAAGACTCCGACAGAGATTCGTCAATTTCTAGGTCTTGCTGGCTATTACCGACGATTTATCGAAGGTTTCTCAAAAATTACCAAGCCTATGATGAAGCTGACTCAAAAGAACATGAAGTTTGATTGGAGTGAAAAGGCAGAAGCTGCATTTCAGCTGTTGAAGCATAAATTGTGTAGTGCACCGATTTTGGCTTTACCCGAAGGTAATGAAAACTTCATGGTTTATTGTGATGCTTCTCGTAAAGGGTTGGGCGCAGTTCTGATGCAAAGGGAGAAGGTCATAGCCTACGCGTCATGCTAACTCAAGATTCATGAGAAGAATTACACTACACATGACTCTTGATACTGAAGCTGTTAGTGTTTGCTCTCAAAATTGGAGACATTATTTATTACGGCACACGAAAGGGTTGTGTTCACTTATCATAAGAGCTTGCAACATCTTCTAGATCAGAAGGAGTTGAACTGAGGGACAACGTCGACATGGTTGAGATCCTTTTTTTGGGATATGTTCTTGGAGCTTTTTTTGTTTGGGTGGTGCGGGGTGGTGTTTGATTTTTTGTGTTGGAATTTTCTTTATTTGTTGTTGTGGACGTTTGGGCTGGAATGGTGGGTGTTTTATATTTGGTTGGATGTTTTTCTTTATTTGGTTGTAGGTTCGGTGGATTTTTGGATGTTGTTTTTGGATCTTTCTTTGGATTTTTTTTTTTGTTGTTTGTGTTTGGAGGGATTTGTTGGATTGTGTTTTGGATCTTTTTGTGGTTTTGGGTGTTGGATGTTTTTATTGTTGTTTGGATGGATTTGGATTCAGTACCCTTTTACTTGGTTTCTTGTTTGGATTTTTCTTGGGAATGTTGAATTTTGTTTTGGTTTTTTCTTTTGTTTTTTTCTTTTCTTCTAGGAATTTTTTAGGTTTGACTTACTTGGTGTTTGGTTTTTGGAATTGTTGTTGGAATTGGGTTGTTTTTTTTTTTTGGATTGGTTTTGTTTTGGTTTTTATAACTGGATTTTTTTTGGATTATTTGTATGGAATTTTTGTTTGTTCTTTTTGTTTGGTTTTATTGGATGTTGTGTTGGAATTTGTGAATGGATTGGTCTGATTTTTTTTTGTGAATGGATGGATTTTGGTTGGTTTTTGGGTTTTTGGGTTTTCTGGATTTAATTTTTTGGATTGTTGTCTTTTTATGGATGTGTGGAAGGAATGTATTGGCTTGGTTTTATGTTTTGAGTATTGGATGTTTTTGGTGTTTTCTTTTGGGATGGTTTTTTTCTGTATCTGGAATGTAAAATTTGATTTTTGGAATTTGTTTTGGTGTTGGATTTTGTTTGTTTTTTGTTTTTTTTTTATGGTTTTTGTGGAGTTTTTGGATTTTGGATTTGGAATTGGAATTTCCTGTTTTTGGATGTGTTTCTTGTTTTTGTTGTTGGTTGTTTTGGATTTTTGGATTGGATTTTTCTTTTTTTCTTTGTGTTTTTTGTGGATGGAATCTTTTTGGAATTGTTGAGTGACTATGACTGTGAAATTCGTTATCATCCGGGAAAGGCTAACGTGGTGGCGGATGCCTTGAGCCGAAAGGAACGAAACAAGCCACTATAAGTTCGAGCCTTGGTTTTGACGACTGGTCTGAACCTTCATGTGCAAAGTTTAAACGCTCAAGTTGAGGCGAGAAGAGAAGAGAATTATGGAACCGAAGATTTGGGTGGTATGATTAAGAATCTAGAGCCCCGTTCTGATGAAACGTTATGTTTGAGGAATAGAAGTTGGAGGATACCTATTTTGTGCGGACTTTGGAACTCTGATTATTCATGAGTCGCATAAGTCAAAGTATTCGATCCATTCTGGATCAGATAAGATGTACCAAGACTTGAAGAAACTGTATTGGTGGCCAAATATGAAAGTTGAGATTGCCACCTATGTAAGTAAGTGTCTGACATGTGCAAGAGTCAAGGCCGAATGCCAAAAACCATCCGGTTTGTTGGTTCAACCTGTGATCCCGGTATGGAAATGGGAGAACATTACAATGGATTTCGTCACTAAGTTGCCAAAGACGTCGTTGGGTCAAGATGCAATTTGGGTAATTGTTGACCGACTCACCAAGTCTGCTCATTTATTACCAATGAAGGAAACCGAATCAATGGAAAAGTTAACGAGACAATACTTGAAGGAAGTAGTCTCAAGACATGGAGTGCTAGTTTTGATTATTTCTGATCGAGACAGTAAATTTACATCTCATTTCTGGAAATCGCTGAACCAAGCTCTATGTACTCAATTGGATATGAGTACGGCTTATTGATCGTTGAAAATCAATATATAATATACGTATAATATATAAGTATAAAGAAAATTACTAAAAATCCTTGAGGACAAAGATTAAAAGTAAAAGTCTACACAAAAATATCACACGTAAGAAACCGGTAAGTGATTACCGGGTCATTTTCCCAAAGATTTATGAAATTGAGACCTCGTTTGTTATTGGGACAATGACTTGAATTGGTTCAAAGAAGATTTGTTTTCTAAAATCCTAATAGTGAGTAAATAAAGGAACAATTAAACCTAACTACGAGAAATCAATACGGGAAAGTAAATTTTAACTAAAAACGCAAATTGGGATTCCTAAACGGGACCTAAAAACCCTAAATCAACAAAAATAAGTCCTACAATGATCTTTTTGATTTTTATAAGATTTAATTAACTAAAAGCTAGAACAAAGGAAACTAGAACAAAAACGAAGGTGTTTAAAGCTAAAAACGTGAAGAAAACAAGAACGGGATTCAATCTCGTTCTTTAAAAAACAAGATTTTGCAATTTTAACCCTACGAACGCAAATCTAATTTTCCTAAGTCCTAAATGTTAAAAGAAAATTTTCTAAAAAAGAATTATATTTTTTTTGACTTTTTTATAATTTTTTATGAATTAAAAATGATTTTAACAAAATTAAATGTTTAAAAATACTAAACTATTTATAAAAATCCTGAAAAAATTACGAAAAATAGCTTGAACAATGAGGAATCTAGGAAAAATAAGCTTGGAAACACAGCTTATCGAATAAGCTGAGAAATAAGCCAAAACAGCTTATTATACTAAAATGCCTAAAATGTGTATAAGAAATTAATATTGCAAAGAAAGAATGAAAAAGTCCCAGGGCTGCGGTTGTTTGGTGAGGGTGTTTGTGCTGAGGATTTTAATAAAAGGGGGGGGGTTTTTGTTTTGGGGGGGGGGGAGGGTGTTTGTTGATGTCGGGGGGTTCGAGTCTTGCTTACCCCCGACTTCCATCTTCCTTTTTTTAAAAAAAACTTAAAAATCAAATTTGTTAAACAGCTTATAATAAGCTTCTTTTGTAAAAACAACTTTTTACAAAATCAAAAATAAGCTGAAAACAGCTTAAAGGCTTAACTAAACTCTTAAAGATTTTTTAGCTTTTTATTATACTAATGCTAGCCAAAAACTTGAAATAAGCTAAAACTGAAAACTAAATAAGCTATCACTACCCTAAGTTTAACCTAATAAGCTAATCTAGGCTAGAAACAATCAAAAAGAACAGATAATAAGCTTAGAAATCAAATAAGAACTTAAGCCAAACTGAGCATACAAAAACAGACAACAAGCACTTTTTGTGCTTATTTTTAAGCACTCATACAGAACATTATGACAATAAGCCCTACACCTACTTAAAGCCTATCCTAAAAACTACTTAAAAAAGCAAAGATAAGACATTTTGAAATACAAATAAGCAGAGAAAAAGCTAAATTAAAAGACTACTTATGCTGTTTTTTTAACTTTTTTGGATTTTCTTTACAAAGTTAAAATAAGCTATGCCTGACTTTATAAAGCTAATGACAACTAAATTTTAGCCTAAAAAGCAAATTTAAACAGAAATTAAGCAAAAATTTTAAGCTATAAGCTAAAAAATTTCAAATAAGCTATTATCTAAAACTGGATACCAAACAGGCTAGTAAGCAATCTTTGGGCTTATTTTTCTATAAGCTAAAAGAACCTTATGGTTAACTGACTTATACCTACTAAAAGATTGACTAATGAGCTTCCTAAAACTACTTTTAAAATCTATTTTGAAAATTAAATGCTTAAAGAAAAAATTAAATGAAAACTGCTTAAACACTAAGAAGGTACTGAGTTTATTTTTGTTTTGAAAAGACAAACTGCTAAATTAAAGCTTAAAAAAACAAATTACTAGATAAGCTAATTTTAACAAAATAAACTCAAACATATGAAATCTAGCCTAAAATCTACTAGTATGCTAAATATCAAGCCCTAACAACTACTATTACCATCTGATAATTAAGCTAGAAAAAGGCCTTTTCTATAATCCTAACTGATGCATTTTCCACAATAATGATCAAATCCTAACTCTAACAATTGCAGGCTAAAAGAACTTACTTCTAAACTTTTATGACATTAAACTAAGAGAAAATTAACTATTAATTCTAGCTAAAAACAATCAAAACTTAACAAGCTTAAGGATCTGAGCTTAATGACTTCAAATTTATAACAACTATCACAAATATGATCAACACTAGATTAAACCTACAAGCAACTTTAAATCCTGATTTCTTAAACCTAGAAATGAGATTTAAAATGGATTTAAAGGTTCAAATGGCCATGGATAGTATTAATTTGAGTTGATACTGCCATAAGCCAAACACCCCTTTAACTCCTTAAACCCCATAATAAGCTTATGAAATTGAAATTTAAAGCTCAAATTGCTAATAACAGATACTACAGAGCTAAAATTAGACCTAATAAGCAAATGTACTCAAGCAGATAAGCAGAATTAAAAAGCTAACACAATAAGCTAATATTTTTGGTTTTTATGATAGATTTTAAGATAGATTACAATTAACATAAGACAACTATAATAAACATAAGCAAGCTAAACTAACAGGAATAAGCAGACAAATAAGCAGTATAAGCAATTATGCATAGTTAAGCTAAATTATTTAAATGACAACAAAGGAAAACTGAAATTAAAAAGAAAAGTGTAGCTTACACCTCAGCTAAATAGAGGTGCGAGCTAACTTAGAGCTTATCGAAAGCAGCTTAAGCTTATTACCAAATCCTAGTCTAATCCTATAGCTTGACCCTCAATCACTATTACCCACTTGGATTCTATAAGCAGCCATCCAATTTCATTTAGAATCCAAGTCATTGAGTTTTTAGAAGTTTATGAATAGTTTGAGAGCTTATGGAATAGTTTCAAAGCTTATTTAACCATATTAAAGCACAAAAGTAAATTAATGAAAAACAAAGAGCAGAATAAGAAAACTTAAACTTATATTAATAAAAGAGCTGGTTATAAAGGTGAAATTGAAATTACAATAAGCTAAAACATTACTTGAAAGAAAATTACATATTAAAAGCTAATTTATAATAAGCTACTCAAAACTACTCCTAGATATCTTTCTGTGAGTGAGAGGATGCTTGTATTTATAGTTGCTGAGTGAAGCTTCTAGGTTCCCAAGTTTGTTAGACGCTCCAAATGATCCTGGCCCTTCTTTGCTTCCAATCATTAGATCCCATCTTGCGTCCGTTGGATCAAAGTGTGAGCACACGGATTGCCAGCGTGGCAATCCGTGTGTCAGAGCTTTGTGCTTCTTTTTGCCTGTTTTTGGTGTAAAAATCCATTCCATATGTGCTTCTTTTGGCTTCCAACGTGTCATTCCTTGACCCTTCTTGACCAATCATGAGCTCTTATGACGTTTCCTTTTGCTGACATGTAACATAGCACTCGAATCTTTTAGCCATGTCATTAATTGCATTTTACCCTTTGATTTGATGCGAGGTTAAACTGAAGAAGACGATGAATAGTAAAAACGGGATTTCCCGCCCTTTTTCTTTTCTTTTTATATCTTTGTTTGACCCAGGGGCTTGGGTCGTTGACTTGGGCTTTTATAAAAAGAAATGGGTCGGGTGAAAAGATTTAAGGGTTTATGTTTTTGGTTTTATAAGAGATTTAACGATCGTTAGTCCTTAAGTGTTAAAGGACTAACGGTGTTAGGGTTTTAAGAGATTTAACGATCGTTAGTCCTTAAGTGTTAAAGGACTTTTGGTTTTATAAGAGATTTAACGTTCTCGTATCCGTGTTTGTCCGGTTTTGACCGTTTTCTTGTGATCTTTGCAATATCCGTACCTACACATTCACAAACAACAAAATACACAAATACAAGCATATTTTTGCATATTTTGATCATTTAAGGGTCATTTTTGATATAGAAAGGATATGTGATTTTTCACATATCAGTCCCCTCCAAAGTAATACTTAAGTCTATGACCATTCACCTTGAAGTTTGGCCCGTCGGTTTGAGATAACTCGACGGTGCCATAAGGGAAAACTTGGGCAACGGTGAACTGTCTGGTCCAACGGGTTTTAAGTTTACCTGAGAAAATCTTCAATCGAGAATTAATAAGAAGGACTCGGTCACCAACGTTGAAAACGCGGTTCTTGATTTTGGAGTCGTGGATCTTCTTTGTCTTCTCTTTGTAAATCAAAGAGTTCTCATAGGCTTGATCACGAAGTTCATTTAATTCATTGAGTTGAACTTTTCGGCGATCACCCGCGGACTTAAGGTCAAAGTTTGCATGCTTCAAGGCCCAATAGGCTTTGTGCTCGAGCTCGATCAGTAGATGACATGCCTTTCCGTACACGATCTTGTAAAGAGTACACCCGATGGGTGTTTTGTAAGCGGTACGAAAGGCCCAAAGTACGTCATCTAATTTATCCGACCAAGAGGCACGGTTCTCGCCTATGGTCCTTTCAAGAATTCTTTTTAAACCACGGTTGGAGATTTCCACTTGCCCACTAGTTTGTGGTGATACGCGGTAGCAAGACGGTGAGTGACACCGTACTTAAGCATGACCTTAGCAAATTGGTCATTGCAGAAGTGCGTACCACAATCACTAATGATAGCGCGGGGAGTTCCAAACCAAGCGAAGAGAGATTATAAGAATTTGCAAACAACTCGGGCGTCATTGGTGGGGAGCGCTTTCGCTTCAACCCATTTTGACAAGTAATCGTCCGCCACGAGTATATACTTGTTCCCTTGTGAAGACGGGAACGGCCCCATGAAATCGATGCCCCACACATCAAAGATTTCGCAAACTTAGATGGAATTTTGAGGCATTTCATCACGTTGCGAAATTTTTCCTTGACGTTGATAAGTGTCACATCGGGTGACCAAGTCATGGGCATCTCGGTAAATTATATAAATTAAGGCCAATCAGAAACCGGATCCAACACCTTTTGCGGTGTAGTTTCCGGGCCCATGATGTCCCCCGTGGTCCATTATGGCAAGCTTAAAATATCAAACGGCTTCTTGGCCGTGAACAACATCCGTCGTATGACTATGATCCGCATAAGATTTAAACAAGAAGGGGTCGTCCCAAAAGTAATGCTTCACGTCTTTGAAGAATTTATTCTTTTGTTAGGACGATGTCCCTTTCACAACAAAGTTCCCCGCATGGTAATTTACAAAATTGGCAAACCATGGGGTACTAGAATCACCACGAAAAGATACCATACTAAGTGTTTCGAGAGGAAACGTTTCATTTATTTCCTTTTTATCGAGCACCACATTGGTGAGATTCTACTAATCGACAAATGGTCGGAACCGCAGAGTCTCGGCTCATATTTTTTATCACGGATGATGATATCAAATTCTTGAAGGAGGAGAACCCACCGGAGCAACCTCGGCTTAGCATCTTGCTTATTAAAAAGGTATTTTAATGCCCGAGTGATCCGTATCAAAAAAAATAAAAAACTTATAAGAAAAATTAAAAAGTAATACAATCACACTATGCTTTTTGACAAGACTAAGTAAGGCCGAAATTTCTCGAAAGCATACACCACTGCTAATAATTCTTTTTCCGTCGTAGTGTAATGTGCTTGAGCATCCGTCATGGTCTTACTTGCATAGTGTATAGCTGAAATGTTTTGTTTACGTTGCCCCATAGACTGCAACCTATTGCAAAATTCTTCATCACACAGGCTCAAAAAGTAGGGTCCCTAATTCGGGGGCAACTAATAATGTGCTAATCATCAATTTTTCTTAAGTGTTTGAAAAGCTTCAATACACTCTTTGGAGAAGAAGAACCGAGTATCTTTTTCAAGAAGACGGGTCATCGGCCAGGCTATTTTTTGAGAAATCTTGAATAAATCTACGATAAAACCCGGCGTGACCAAGAAAACTCCGAATTCCTTTGACGGTGGTGGGATGAGGTAGCTTAGCAATACATCACTTAACTTTAAACCTTCTCAAACCTCCATCCCGTTCTTGGAAAATCTTATGACAAGGACAATACCTCCTTGACCATAAAGTGACTCTTTTCCTAAATTAACAAAGATTGGTGTCTTTACATCGTTTAAGCATCATGTCCAAATGGTAGAGGCAAGATACCTGAATGAATCCCAAAAGACCAGAAGTCGTCCTTAAGATTCTTCCATCGTTTTTTTCGATCATTCGTGAAAAGATAGCCATCATACACCTTGAACGGCCCGATGCAAGCATAATACGACAAGCATCACAGTAGCAAACGTTCCATAAGGACACGTGAATGTGGTCTTTTCTTGATCTTGAGGGTCGATGGGAATTTGAAAGTAACCCGAGAAACCGTCGAGAAAACAATAGTATTCATTTCCCGCTAGTCTCTCAAGCATTTGGTCCATAAATGGGGCAATGGAAAGTGGTCTTTATGGGTGGCGTCATTTAACTTTCGGTAGTCAATGCATACACGCCATCCCGTAACCAATCGTGTAGGAATTAACTCGTTTTCTTTTCATTTCAACAAACGGTTAAAGCACCCTTTTTCGGTACATAATGCCAGGCTACCGCAAGTGACTATCCGAGATAGGGTAAATCAATCCGGCATCAAGGAGTTTAAGAACCTCCTTTTTAATCACCTCAGATTTTAGGATTGACCCTTCTTTGGTGTTGAAGCCACCGTTTGAATCATCCTCCATTAAATCTTGTGTGTACAAAAATCCAGGTTAATACCCTAATGCGGAAGGTTGTCAGCAGAGCACGCTGTGTGTGAACTCAAAACTTTATGAAGCGCTTTCCTCCTCATCTTCAAGTCAGTTTAGCAATTATGATGGGGGGGGGTAATTTGTCGGTACACTCCAAAAATGCATATTCCAAGATAAGGCTGTAAGATCTTTATGTTCAGACTCTGGGTGTTCTCATTGAAGATTATTTCATTTTTGGTCAAAAAACTTTAAGTTCTTGTGGAAGGAAGGTGGTGAATGATGGATCATCATTAAGAAATTATTCACAGAAGAAGAATGTCTCCCTCCGAAACATAGTAAGAGTCATCAATTTCCATGAAATTGCTCACTTCAAATAGCTAGAAAGCCAATCGGTTTTCCTCAAGAAGAAATCACATCCCCGAAGGATAAGAGTAGGAGAAGTGTAGAAACAATTGGTTCGTAGAATGGCAGTGGATTGCCACTCACGAAAAATCTAAGAACTTCTTGAGAATACTCCTCACAAGCAATGTCAATGACGTCGATTCGGTTAACCGATATATCATCATAATTAGAGGAGTATCCGAAATTGAGTCAAGATTGAATGTTTACGGCTTTAAATAGCCACACGAAGAGTTAATTCTCCGGCGTAAACATCAATCAAAGCAGGCTCGGTGTTTTCAAAAAGGAATCCGTCCCGATGAATTAGAGGAACACGGGAATCGGAATCAAATTCAACGACTACACAAAGTCGGCCGGAAAATTGAACTTTCCCACTTTTATGGACGACATTTTCCGCGACACCGAATCGATCAAGAATTCACCGGACCGCAAGTTCAGAGTCCATACAAGTAGAGTAAAGTTCGGGAAGGGAAAGCTTTTTCCACACGGAAAGTGGCATGAGGTTAATGCTAGCGCCAAGATCGGCTAAGGTTAAGCATACATCCATTATGGGAAAATCACAAGGGATGAGAAACTTGCCGGGGTCTCTAAGTTTTTCGGGTAACTTTTTGAGGAGAACCGCCGAGCAATGCTCATTCAACGGAGTTTTTGCCAATTCAAACAATTTTTCTTTATGCTTAACAAACTGTTAAATGGTCGATGGCGAAACTAAGCATAAGAATGAGAGCATCCGCAAAGCTAATGTCGAAATGCAAATCTTGGAAGATTTTGAAAAATTTCTCCATTTGGTTATTAGCCTTTTCGCGGAGCTTTTGGTCATTAAGTCTAGACGGATATGGAATTTACGGTTTTGGGTTAGGCTTCGGAACACAAACGGAGCTCCAACTCTGTCTCAACAACCGGGGAGCAACCAAAACGGGCTCAGATTTTGGTACTTGAGTTTCACTACTGGACAACCGGAGTTATACGTCTTCGTATCCCTCCGTTATTAGTAGAGTGCAACGTGTCCTTTTGTAACCTCTGTTTCACACGATCCACTACTTTAGGGGGAGAAGAAGAAGTAGTAGGAAATCGTGGTCCCATTGTAAGCATACCACTTCGGTGGTAGATCACCTTTCAATCTCCCCTCCGGGTAGTATGGTGTTACTCGAAGAGTTCCCGAACCCGAAGTAGAAGCGGTATTCATTTTCATGAATTGACCCAACATATTCTTAAGATCATTAGTAGAATTGGTCAATGTAGTCATGTTGGTTTGCATGTTTTTCAAAATGGCATCATTTGCCTTCATGTAGTTTGAGAATTCGGCATTCGTTACAACTTGCGGTTGAGGAATCGGAGCTTGATGAACCGGAGCTTGGTAAGGCGGGACTTGATAAGTCGGAGCCGGGGCTTGATAAGCCGGTGCTTGATAAGCCAGAGTTGGGTTTTGAACATGATTAGCTCCTTGGAAAAATTGGTTTCGACCTTGGTTGTTTCCTTGATTCCTATTCTGATTCTGATTTTGATTGTTTCGATTTTGATTTTGATTCACATTAAACCCTGGTGGTCCGAGATAATTGTCCGAACGATAGCTAAGCAAATTACGGTTACCTTGAGGTTGGTAAGTATTACCACCTTGATTGTAGGCTCCCGCAGCATATACGTTCTGAGTTTGGCCAACGGTGGCTGGACAATTAATGTAAGAATGAGGACCACCACAAAGTTTTCGCTACATCCGGTGTTACGAAATAACTTGTTGGTTTGTTTGAAGCATTTTCATTAAGTTCTTGTTGATTTCCGCCATTTCAAGATTAAGGGTTGCTATTTCTGAATTAGAAGAAGTGATAGAACAAAGATGAATTACTCTGTTGGCTGAAGTGTCCCAATCATTATGGTGAGCGGTCATATTCTCGATGAGATCATAGCACTCTTCGGGTCGTCTTTTCATAAAAGTACCACCGCGCACTTTGATAGAATCCACGATGCCTCAATTTAACACTTATAGAAGTATCATATTTTGAGCCACGGTAAAATATTTGTGTTAGGACATCGATCAATTGAAAGCTTGTAACGTTCCCATGCTTCGAATAACGATTCATCGGGTTCTTGACGAAATCATAATACATTTCTCCAACCTTGGGTCACCATAGAGTGGGAAGTATTTTTCCGAGAAATATTTTTGCCATTTGGTTAAAGGAGTGATAAGAATTCCTGCAAAATGATCAAACCATCGGTGCGACGATTTGCAAGAGGAGTAAGGGAATAGGATAAAGACGTAAGGGTCGTACATCGAAGACCCCATTCTACTTTCAAAACTTTGGGTATCAAGCAAAAACTTGTCAAGATTGCTTTTTGCATCATCACCACCACACCACACCCGGGCCACGAAATGGACTCGAATTTTGTAACTTGTTGAATCAGTCTATCTTAAGTCCACAATTAAGTTGCCTGAATTACAATCGGGGCATTGGTCCCAACCCAAGACCATTAATATTGGTTGGCACAACTCCTCCTCGTTTCGAAAACAATAGGTCGGGAGCTGGTAAACCATCTCCTCCCGCAGGAGGTGGTCCGTCATTACTGGCTCCGTTAGCGGCCATGTTAATTTCTTCAAAAGGATTAGGATCAACACGAGTTCTTCGAATTGTACGTTCGGGATTTTTAAGAGGTGGAACAAGATTCCTTGTAGACGATCGAGTGCTCATACACTAAAAAGAAATATAAAAAAAGGAAATTATACTAATTAATTTTTTTTGGTTTTTCAACAATTGATTCACAAAGATTTATTTTAATAACGGACAATGAGATAAGACAACTTAAACCTAATAATCAACAAGCTTCACGGTAGCTCTCTAAAAGAAAAACGCACAAAGGAGCGGAGGAGTAGGAAAGCGTGAAGCTATTAAAAAACTTTTCCTTTAGGGTCGTAGTTCCTCGGAACAACCCTCCTTATACCCCTCTTATAGTTTGTTTAACTTTCAAAGGTGAGTTGTACCTCGCAAGTGACACAAAAGGCAAGTTTTGATCTTTGGTTTGAGAACTTATTAATGATAATACTCAAAGTTGAGAGTATTATATAATTGATTCATTTTATATATAAGGACAATTTTTTATATTTTTGATTTTTCTTGTCTTATATATATAATAATAAAAAAGAAAAAGAAAATCTTTTTGAATTTTTTTATTTTTATAAGAAAATAAGCAAAATAACTTCACACGGAAGGATCTTCAAAGCACTAATTGTCAAACGTCAGAAACGACAATCGTCTTACACTCCTCCCCGGCAGCGGCGCCAAAAATTGATTTTTTTGGCTTTAGGTATATATAAATAATAATACTACTTATATTAACCAAACCAAATCAAGTGACCCTTGAAAAGGTTTAAAGAAAGAAAATCAATGAAATCCGAGTAGTATATGATATTCCCGGGTCGTTTTTCCCAACGAGGAGTGCAAATTTGAGAGTCGAAAGTCGGTTTGATATTTGATGTTTGAATAGAACAAGATTTGATTGGATTTGATTTCTAATTCTATGGGAAAGACAAAAAAAGTCATGCTAATACTAACAAATAAGGCAATTAACAAAGAAATCAAATAACGAGAATCCTAAAACGCGTCTAAATTATCAACTAAATCAAAATTAACCCTAAAAATGCAAACTTAGTTTCTAAACCTCTAAAATGATATAAGAAAATTTTCTAAAGAGGAATTATTTTTTTTTTGACTTTTTAATAATTTTTTTATGAATTAAAAACCTATTTAATCTATTTAAAATTCTAGAAAATGACAAATTAATACCTAAAAATTTCAAAAAAATGATTTTCTACTTTAGAAAAGTCTAAAATATGATAATAACTAAGAAAACTATTTTTTACTACTTTTTATAACTTAAAACTAATTTCTAAACTTAAATTAAAAAAGCTAAAATGAATTTTAAACTCTAAAAATGAAGAAAAGATTTTTAAACTTTGTAAACCTCAAAATATTATTTCTAAAACTAAAAACTATTTTTTTTGTAATTTTCTGAATTAATTTACTAATTTTAAATGACTTTTAAAAATTTTTGAAAAAGAAAATTAATTAAAAATATTAAACAACTAAGAAAAAATATGAAAAATTGCATAAAAGTCCTAAATGGTATAAAGGGCCTAGGAAAAATAAGCTGGATAAGCCAGCTTATCAAATAAGCTAACAATAAGCCCAAACAAGCTACGGCTTTTTATTGCAAAATAGGACCAGAAATGTGTATAAATGATAAATGTTGCAAGGAATAACTGAAAAAGTCCCAAGTCGAGTGGTAGTGCAGTGTGTGAAGGTTTTTTGTGTTGAGGTGGGGAGGTCTCGGGTTCGAGCCTTGCTCACCCTTGATATCCCCACTTCCCAAATCTTTTTTTTTCTAAATTTTTTTACACAACTTATAAATAAGCTGTAAACACACAACTTTAATGAAGACAAAATTTTTAAAACTTAAAAATAAGCCCGAATTAAGCACAAATGAGATAAGCAGTTTCAACACTTAGACGTTTTTTTGAGATTTTAACACAAACAAATTCAAACACCTTTTTTAAGCTACAAAACAAGGGGCTTATTGAATAAGCCCAGGACTGAGACTGAACACACAACAAGCTTATACCCCAATAAGCAACTAGGAACACAAATCACACATTTTGAACAACAAATAAGCCATGAAAAGGCAATGAGAATAAGCTGATTCACACAGACAACAACACTTAGAAATTTTTTAAACTTTACTTTTAAGCTTAAAAATAAGCTAACAAATAGATCCTTATGGACTTTGGACTACCAAACAGATAAAATTTAGACCTCAAAGAACACATAACAACTTTCAAAAAGCATTTTGAAATTCAGGATAAGCCATAATAAGCAAATGAAAAAGCTATTTTGATTGAAAACTTAACTTTTGACAGATTTTGACAAACACAAAAATTCCACTAGCAGACTTGAAGACTTGGTTTAAAACCTGTTTTAACACATGAATAAACACAAATCACACTTGAAAACACCATATTCAAAGACCTAATCATACAAGCTGATTAAATAAGCTATGAGTTCACAGATTGCACACATAAGTTCACAAAACCTTGATTATGAGTTTAAAACCTTAAAATCTTTGGTAAACTGAATTTTACGACTAATTCAAGCTAAACTAAGATGATTCAAGTGTCAAAATAAATTTTTGACACACTTTAACCCATAAAACCAGTTAAACCAAACACCCCTTTAAACAATCTTTTTAGCATTTTCAAACTGATTAAGAGTATTTAAGCTAAAGTTTTGCAAAGACCAGATGTTGACAAGGTGAAATAAGCAATCATAAGAAATTTTCAACAATAGATAAGCACTATAATAAGCTAACACAGATTATGCAATAATAAGCTAGAATGACAGTTTTTAATGAAAACTAGAACTAGTGATATATAAGCTATAAGCAGGCATACATAAGCATCCAATAAAACATCAATTAAGTCAACATAAGCAAATACATACACTCAATAAAACAAATAAGCCAAAAATAAGCAAGATCAAATTTTAAGCTAAACTTGGTAAATAGAAACTTACAAAAGCCCTTGCCAAAAACAGCAAATAAGCTTACAAATAAAGATGATCTACAAAGCTCTAACCCACCCCCCCCCCCAAACCTACCGCTTGTCAAAGACAAGCTAGAGAAACCCATAAGCCCATCCAGTTTGCTTTATCATCCATTTTCAGCTTTTTTTTTGAGGTGAATTTAGTAAAGGCTAAACACTTCAGCTAGGAAAACTTGAATGCGTTTAACAAACAGCTTAAATTACAAATTAGAAAAAGAGCTTTGTGAGCTTATAAACGTATTGTTAAAACACAAAATGACATTAACTTAAAAACAAGATTATCATAAAAAACTAACTTTTTTTAATCATAAACTTTAAATCTGAGTATAAAGGTTAAACAAATACAATAAGCTTAAGTTAAAATCAGTATTAATAGATTTTTAAAAAAAAAAAAAAAAAAAAAAAAATAAAAAAAATAATAAGAAAAGAAAACAAAAAAGAAAAAAAAAAAAAAAAAATAACTAATATAAGCTGAAAATTAAAACTAGATAAAACTACTTGCCTCCAAGGCTTACAAAGGGTCCTATATATAGATAAACTTCAAAGCCTTGGGTTCTTGGACTTGTGTTTTTTCACTGAGACATTTGAGAGGCGTGTTAGTTGGTAGAAGCTCGAAAATCAATACTAGGCCATCTATCTTGTGTCTCTCCAAGTCTTTCATCTCAACCCTTGAATTCTGTCTTTTTCCACACGAATTGAGGTTAATAGAGGATTGCCAAGGTGGCATTAAATGCCTATGATAGCGTGGGTTGGATTGGGATGGTGATGGGTTTGTCGTGGGGTTGCAGGGGGTGCAGGGAAGAAGACCCTGTTTAGGCAAAAAGGGCGCGAAATGGTTTGTAACTGTTTTGGTGATACAGGGTGAAGATTTGTAGTTTTGACAGAAATGGCCCCTCAACTTGTATGGCTTGATTGCATAGAAGGTCCTGTGGTGTAAATGGTATAAGGGAGTTGGCAGCTTTGGCCCCTGAGGCTGTATGTTATTATTGCATGGATGGTCCTTTTGGGACCTGTGGTGAAATATACTTTAACAGTCTTATGTTATGACGTTAAGTGTTTGTGCTTTAGTAATTGGGCTAATAGAGGTTTTGGATTTTAAAAGTATTAAAACTTATAAAACTTATAAGTTTTTTATTACATGTGTCTTAAAGGGCTGACCCGCCCATAAATGTACGAGTTTGCCCATAAGATTTCTTCGTTCCCGGATACATCTTGACTTTTGACTTTGACTTGTTTACTTTTTGAATATTTTGACTTCTCAGACCTTTGACTTGACTTGACCTTTCACGCTCTTTTATTCTCGTGCTGGTTTTCGTCGTTTTGCTTCTTTTGTAGTCCTTGTTCTTAGACAACCGTTACCTGCACAATAACAAATGCAAAAACACACAAATACAATGTATTCTTGGTATGTATTATAGTCTTTAACACGTTTTCCTAGGTAAATGTATGTTTGAAATTTAAGCATATACCAAGCTTTAAAAGATGAAACAGTTGGGAATTGTATGCAAGAAGAATTAAACCAATTTATATCAAGATGATGCTTAGGAATTAGTCCCCTGAACCCTAAGAATATGACCAGAACTGGAACGAATTATATATAGAAAAAAGCTTAGAACGAAATGGTGTCGTGTCTAGAAAATAAAGCTAGGCTAGTTAGCTCAAGGTTAAAAATCAAAAGAAAGAATGTGATTATGACGAAACTTTTATGCAACCACATAGCTAGATTAGAATCCATAAGAATATTATTGCTTATGCATCGCACTAAAACATTAAATTAATTTAAAATGGATGTAAAGAGTGCATTCCTAAATGGTTTTATCAATGAGGAGGTTTACGTGGCACAACCTCCTGCATTCATTGACTTCGCAAAACCAAATCATGTTTATAGACTTAAGAAAAGTCGCTTTAACGGACCAAATAGACTCCTAAAGCTTGGGACAATAGATTAAAACCTTTATAATTAGACATAATTTTTATAATATAGAATTTATATAACACACTCTTTACTAAGAAAAGGGACTCCTAACCTCATCATTATCCCAAATATATGTCGATGACATTATATTCGGATCAACTTGTCAAGAGTATGTGCGATGATTTTGCCAAGATCATGCACGATGAGTTTTGAAATGATAAAGAATGGGGGAACTTAACTAACTTCGTCTTAGAATTACCAATAAAACAAATAGAAATGTATATTCTTAAATCATCAAAATATAAAAAGAAAAAATTATGCCGTAAGAAATATAGATTTAGAAGACTCTAAGCCAATGAAAAATCCTATGTCTACGGAAACGAAACTCACAAAAGACGTAGAAGGTGAGTCCGTAGATTATACCAAATATTAGATGTTATGATAAAAATTCGTACATGATAATTGCAAATTAGGCCCCGATACATATTTATGTTTGCCTTTGTGCACGCATCCAAGAAGGATCCCAAACCTCTTACCTGAAGGCGATAAAACGTATCTGTCTAATACATTAAAGGCACTACGCACTTAGGATTATGGTATCCTAAGGGGTCCGACATAGAAACTATAGTATATGTTGGCTCAGATCATGTGGGAGACTATGTGGATAGAAAAAGCACTAGTGGTATTTGTACGTTTATGGATGTTGTTTAACATCTGGTTTTTCAAAAAACAAACTGCTCTGCTATTTCCACTAACCGAAGCCAATTGTAAGCGCCAGAAAGGCATGTCAACAAGCACTATGGATGAAACAAGCTCTTGTAGATTATGGCATTAGTTTAGATGACATTCCTATAATGTGTGATAACAACAGAGCTATAGACTTAGGTAAAAATCCTGTACAAAACACATCGAGATTCATCACCATATTCCCCTTCGTAGACACTGTTCAAAAAGGAAATATTTTTCATAAGAAAGTTTCATCGAAAGAAAACTTGCCAAGACATTCTAACTAAACCCCTTACACGTAGTCTTTTAATTACTACGTCTGGTCCTAGGAATGATGAAACAAATTGATTTAAGTACTTATTAAGTATTTATATCACTACTAATGTTAATAGGAACTCAATTCACTTAAAAGTAAACAAGAACATTGAACTACAACCAAAACCAACATGCCAAAATTGAAAAAAATTAGGAAAATAAAATCGTCAGATGGGCGGCCCCCTTAGCTCTTAAAGGGCGGCCCCCTTAGTATAAGGGGGCTGCCACGCACAGAAGGGGCCCGACATCTGACAACAAAAGTCCCGTAGTATATAGTATATTATTTTCCTTAATCAGTCTAAGATTCAATTTTTCACAAAATCATAGATTGAGAATTTCTCAAAAGTTAGTTTTGTGTTTTATACAAAATTGCTTATTAGTAAATACTTACAAATCTTGGTTTTGCCAAGACTTAAGCTTTAAAACTTACATATATATATATATATATATATTATTATATATATATAAATATATAATATAATTATATATATATATATATATATATATATAATATATAGATATATAAACACCACACACACATATACTCTAATCCCAAACATTTATCAAAATCCATTCTCCACGACTAGGAGTTCATGAAAATCTATTTTCATACATTGTTGAGATATGCTAAAAACATTTTGCATTCATGCATAATGATCTCACACTTGTTGCCGGAATATACTGAATCTAATGCAATATATTTTTTCGACACTCTTGATTGAGCAAAATTAAATCAAGGAGCACTCAGATTATTTCTAAGGTTTTTATTTTAGAGTCGAAATAATCGTTACTACATATTTGTCGTATTTAGGCACACACTAGGATTATAAATACAAACACAAGTCTCATGTGATGTGTTTACGACCTACTTCTCTTGTTTAAGAAATTTTATGAAGTACTAATCTTAGGAGCATTACAACTATTAGTTAATACTCCAATTAATATGCTCTTAATTATAGATTTTTTATTTGCCTCTTTGCATGCTTATTCATATATTCTTTGCTTGCTAAATGTTATGTGAATTAGTCTTATTGCCTATAAAAAATTAGGACTTTGCAGTAAAAAATGGCCACAAAATAATCCACCCTTTTACCATTTCCTGCAAGAAAACAAAAACCTGGACATCCTGGACATTTCCAGGTGGCGACCCCCTTTGCTCAAAGGGGCGGCCCCTTTAGTGATAAGGGGGCCGGTCATATAGATAAAGGGACCGGCCATCTGATGCATGATTTTTACTGTTTCTTTCTACTTTTTGACCCTCTTTCACCTAGACTCAGCTATAATTTCCCAGAACTCACTAACATTTCCTAGACTTGTTTTCTAACAATGTCCATCCATCCTCAACTACATCATCCTCCTAGTATAAATCAACCCTCGTCCTTACCATAGTCACCTCATTCATCTTGTCTCTCCAAGTCTTCCTACAAACCTTACCCGAAACCTTCAAAGGTAGCCAAAATATCCGTAAGACCTATATAAAGAAAGAAGTTAAACTATTGTAACACATCCAATGAGGTTGATGTTAATTTACCTACACCAATGCCCAAACCACAATATCCTCTCAAAGAACCATCACAAGAAAACCCTCCTACTACTCATTCAAACCATGATTCACTACAATCTCACTCACTTCCACTTGGTGACACTAATTTTGTGACAAGGCTCTTTCGTTCACTCACAAAGTACAATCAAACTCGCTCACACAACAACCCCTCATTTTCCCTCACTCACACATCAATCCAAAGTTGCTAGTGTACTTCATTCTAAAAACTTCCTCCTCGCCTCAAGATGACAACCAAATTCAACCTCCACCACATCCATCACCAAGTAGAGAAATTCTTATTGATGACATTAATCAACTCCAAGACTTATCAAACCTTCTAGCCATGTATCTTTCCTAATGTGCATCAATGGACATCACTCTCACCGTTTCACCAATCACCCCACTTGATGTCTAATTTGATACTCCATTACCTTCACCACCTATCTTTGGTCATCCCATTCCTTGGAACCTTCTTGCAGCACATGGAGACTCATGTTTGTGTTGCATTCACAATCGTACTCTTATCTTTGGATTGAGAGATGAACTCTAATGCATGTTTTCTCACATTGAATACATGCTTTCACAACCTCCACCACCCAACTCACCACCACCACCATCACTTTAACCAAACTAAACATACACCATGTTTAGCCATTTTCAAATAATTGTCAACCAAACCTTTTGCAAGCAAGTCCTATGGAATTCTAGGAATATTAGGACGTTTGTAGTTAATTTATGATGTATGTTGTACTAATATGCTTCAAGCATATTATTTTTATTTGATGTATGCATGATTGTGTTTTATACACAATTTTTATGTTTAATGAATGCATTTTCGTCTTATATTTTTTTTATTTACTTGTTTTATTTTTGGTTGGTTGAATTTTTTTTCATACCCATAAAAATTTGGCCTAGTTGATATATATTTGTGATTGTTAGTTTACACAAATAACTTGACACTAGTTAAGCATTATCAACATGTTTAGATATTTTTCCTATTTGCTATATGTTAGAAATGGTTGTCTTGTTCTTCTAACTTGTTTTTGTAGCAAAGTTACCATAGCTCGATTCCTTGGTGCCCTCGAACGAGGGGGGTACACATCTAGGGGGGGCATTTATTTCGTCGTTTTTACTAATGCTAATTGGCGGAGTCTTTTTGATTCTACAAAAAGGGGGAGAAATGGAAATAAAACTCACTAAAAACTTGTTTAAAATTAATTTTACATTTAATGAGTTTAGATTTTGTAATCATCAAAAAGGGGGAGATTGTTGATAGAAATAATGCCTAAAAACATTGTTAATATTTTTCGATCTCTCTACGTTTTGATAATCACAAAATGTAAAAACAATTAATGAAAAATTAATTGTAAACAAGTAATTAGTAGTAAATTTTCATTTCGAAAATTTAATCACTTAAAGGTATGAATAAACAAATGCTTAATGATCAAATGATTTTTTTTAACCTCACACTTTTTATAAAAATGACAAACATTTTTATATCTTTTACAAAATATTTTTAGATTTAAAAGAAATGTTTTATTCAAATAAATATTTTGAATTCAAATTTTCTACCCAAAAACGGCTAGAAATGTTCCAGAAAACACCTCCCCCAGAAAAGACAAAAAAGGGAGCGTCAGGCATGGGCGGCCCCCTTAATTTTAAGGGGACCGGCACCCTAATTAAGGGGACCGGCCACGTGTTTTTTTTGTCTCAGCTTGCCTATAAATACTAGACTATTCCTCACTGATTTTCTCACCTTTTACACACTCTTTCTTTCTGTTCTAAATCAGTTTATACTTTCTCATTCCTTTGATCATTTAATCATAAAGCCTTGTTTTCAAGTGATACAAGCTTTGATCTTTAAGTGCAAGAGAAGACTACTTCCTACCATCAAGTGAAGGAGTATTATAGCTTAGTGTGTATCTTTGCAACCTTATTGTAAGTGTATCATATCTTGTAAATTATTTGTGTATATTGTAAAGGTGTATATCTTGTAAACAAAAAACACTCGTTCGGTCCAACGAAAAAACACTTGTTCGATTCACTCTTGTTTGATCCTCCTAGTTCGATCCTTGAGGGAGTAAGCGATAGATTGGTGTGATCGTAGTAGTGTCTTGGTGAAGTGAAGTTGTGAAGCAAAGTGAAGTAGTGAAGTGAAGAGAAGTATAAGTAGAGAAAGGTGTGTTCATGAACACAAGTTGTAGATTTGCCGTGAATGATGGAGTTGTGTTTGTATAGATTGTTCCTAGCTAGGAATTAGAACTCGACATTTCGCTTAGTTTCATAAATTGGTGTAAGTTAAGTCGTGTACGGTTTTCTCCGCCTAAAGGGAGTTTGTTGACATAGTGAAGATAACTCTTGAGTTTGGTGCTCGGGGAGTGGAGTAGGCCGAAGAGGTGCTTCGTTACCGAACCACTATAAATCCTTGTGTTGTGGTTTGATCCTTCTAACTCTTATCTCTTGATTTCATATTATACTTGTCATTTACTTACATACTTTATTAGGTTCATATAGTGCGCACACAATTAAGATCACATCAAAGTCGAAATCTAACTTTTAGAAACCCGCATAACATTAATTTAACAAAGCGGTAAACTATTCAACAACCCCCCTTTTAGTTTTCCACAATGTTTATTTATTTCATTCAAAGGATGAAGCATTAGATAAATTCAAAGTATTCAAAACTGAGGTTGAATTAAAACAAGGGTCTCTGATCAAAAGGTTCAGGACTAATAGGGGAGGTGAATACATGGATACTCTGTATTTTCAGTCTGTTGGTATTATCCATGAAACGACTGCCCCCCTATACTCTACAAAAAAAATGGTATATCTGAAAGGAAAAACATGGTACTGAAAGAAATGGTTAATTCTATGTTGTCCTATTCAGGGCTGAGTCAAGGGTTCTGATGTGAATCTATGTTAACAGCTTGCTATTTATTAAATAGGGTTCCCAATAAAAGGACCAGGATTACCCCTTATGAACTCTGGACTAAAAAGAAACCAAACCTAAATTACCTCAGGGTTTAGGGTTGTAGGGCAGTTGTAAGACTCCATGATCCAAAGCTGAAAACTTTAGGTGAAAGAGGCATTGAATGCATCTTTGTTGGATATGTTGTGCATTCCAAGGCCTTTAGGTACTTTGTTATTGAACCTAATGAATCAGTTGCAACTAACTCTATAATTGGATCAAGGGATGCTATCTTTGATGAGAATAGATTCTCATCAGTCCCTAGACTAAGTCAGAGGTCCCTGGTAAATGGAACTAAAGACATTAGTGCTTCAGTGGTCCTTGAAAAGGTGACTGAAGAGGTTGTTCAGCAACCTGAGCCTGAGCTTAAGAAAAGCAAAAGGCATAGGTCTCTAAAGGATTTTGGACCTGAATTTCAATTATACTTAATTGAAGGTACAAGGGATGAGGTCTTTGACCAACACTCCTATTGATTTAATGTTGAGGATGATCCCAAAACATTTGATGAAGCAATGAAGTCCCAGGATGTTGCTTTCTAGAAAGAAGCAATTAATGATGAGATGGATTCTATCATGGGCAATAACACTTGGGTGTTAGCTGATCTACCTCCAGGTTGCAAACCTCTTGGCTGCAAATAGATCTTCAAAAGAAAGCTGAGGTAGATGGAACTGTTGAAAAGTTCAAAGAAAGGCTGGTCATTCAGGGCTTTAGACAAAAGTCAGGGATAGACTACTTTGATACTTATGATCCAGTGGCACGTATCAATACCATATGACTGCTGATTGATATGGCATCAATTCACAGTCTGATTATTCATCAAATGGATGTGAAGACAGCTTTCTTGAATGGTGAATTAGATGAGGAGGTATATATGAACCAACCTCGAGGCTTCATCATGCCTGGCAATGAAAATAAGGTATATAAGTTGATTAAGTCTCTTTATGGACTAAAACAAGCGCCTAAACAATGGCATCAAAAATTTGATGAAGTGGTTTTGTCTAATGGGTATTTACTTAACCAAGCTGACAAATGTGTATATAGCAAATTTGATAAATCTGGTAAAGGAGTCATCATTTGCCTATATGTTGATGATATGTTGATCTTTGGCACTGACCAAGTTTAGGTTGACCTGGCAAAGGAATTTTTATCATCAAGGTTCTCTATGAATGACATGGGGAAGGTTGATGTTATCCTGGGTATAAGGATTAAACATGAAAGTAATGGTATAGCAATTTCTCAGTCTCATTATATTGAGAAGGTACTAAAGAAATTCAATTACTTTGATTGCACTCCAGTTAGTACTCCTATGAATACAAGTGAGAAGCTGATGTCTAATAATGGTCATGCTGTATCTCAACTTGAGTATTCTAGGGTGATTGGCTGCTTAATGTATGCCATAACTTGTACAAGGCCTGACATTGCATTTGTTGTAGGTAAACTGAGCAGGTATACTAGTAATCCTGGTACTCAGCACTGGCAAGCAATATAGTGGGTACTGGAGTACTTGAAGAACACCATGGACTATAGATTGATGTATATAGGTTATCCTTCAGTGTTGGAAGGTTACACTGATGCAAGCTAGATCAGCAACATTGAAGACAATTCGTCTACAAGTGGTTGGGTATTCCTGCTTGGTGGTGGTACAATTTCTTGGGTTTCCAAGAAGCAAACTTGTATCACTGGTTCAACAATGGAATCTGAATTTGTGGCTTTAGCAGCTGTTGGTAAGGAAGCTGAATGGTTGAAAAACTTGCTCCTTGAGATTCCACTATGGGTCAAACCTATAGCACCTATTTCTATCCGATGTGATAGTGCTGCTACATTGGCAAAGGCTTATAGCCAGATGTACAATGGGAAGTCTAGACACTTAGGTGACATGCATAGCATGATTCATGAGCTGATCACGAATGGGGTGGTATCTATAGAGTTTGTGAGGTCTCAACAAAACTTAGCTAATCACTTGACAAAGGGACTGGCTAGAGACTTGGTTATAAAGTCTGCTGAAGGGTAGGATTAAAGTCTAACTAAGTCGATGAATGCTAGGACACCCAACTCCCTGCCGAGGAATCTTGGCAGTTGAGTTCAATGTGGAAAGCTAAATATTCAGAGGACTGAAGCACATGTATTTACAAATCATCCCAATAATGTGCTTGGAACCTGCTGAAAAGGAGGATGAAGTTGTTAACTTCTTAATGGTTAATGTCTTTAAAAAAGTGCTTAGCAGAAGCATGAATAAAGAGGAACCACCTATGTAAATGTTAAAGTTTTGCCGCCTCAGGGAGCATGGACTTTGTCTTTTACAACATTTATGAATTGGATATGGACACATGGCTTGTATAGTGTTAGGGGCGTTTAAGTGTTTGAAAACTTATGCGTATTTACCTTCAGGTACTCAAATTGGTTGAATGGTTTAATTATTAGAACACCCTGATTCTCGAATATTTAAACGTGTAATTACTAAGATGGAAATTCAATCCTTAGGACATTTTCATTTACGCACTTGTTTGTTTAATGTTTATTTTTCATGCAAAGGAATTATACTAAATTAGGGAGGATTGTTGGAAATTTAGTTCAATTGTAGGGTTCAGTTCATACCTGGTAATAGGGCTGGAGGTACGGAGTGTACACCCATAGGTCACTAAACACCCTGACTCAGATAGTGGTTAAAGGGAATTCTAGTCGATAATCAACTTCAGTGAGTTTACTCTTCAGTGAGTAGGAACTCTGGACTGAAGGATATTCATTCAGCGTAAGCTGACAAGGAGTAATCCATCAGAGGAAGTATCCTCAGAGGGTTAACTCATCAGTGGGTTGTTTCAGTATTGAACTATTAGCGGGTGTGCTCCTCAAAGGGCTAGCTGATGGTTCAGGGCACTAAATTAACAACACGTTGGAATGAATTCAATGACTTGTAACTGCTTTGATCATTTCATATGGTAAGTTATAATCACATTTAATGGCCACGATAAATATGGTCATGTAACCACTAATTTCTAAAATCAAGGAGGTTAATTATGGATGAAATTATATCTCCTATAATCTCTTATAATTCTTTGACTAAGGGCTTGAGTACTCTCCTATAAATAGGAGATTATAACTGCATGAAGAACACACACAAAACCAAAAACACTTGGATGCGCAAGGGTTCTTGATTGGTGCCTCAAACAAGAACATACATTTGGTCTTATCCCAAGTAGATATTTGTGATACCCAGGCAATAGGGTCGAATAGTTTACTTTGGAAAGTGATTACACGATTCCAAGTGATATCCGGTAACCATCTTTGGTACGTAGTTAGGTTATTGATTATCTTTACCCCGATCTAGGACAAATAACCTCCAACACACTTTATGTTCACAACCTCTTTACCCTTATCCACACGATCAATTCTAATACCACCTTGCCGTTTAACTTCATTATTTGGTTTGAAATGTTATCTTTTGTTAGTTGCTGCTCCCGCTGAAGTAGTATGAAGATTGTTGTTGGTGGGTTTATTGTAGTAGGAATTCTGAATTTGCATTCCATGTACATCTGTTGTATCGAAAAGATTAAAAATTGTTTCAGATGATGTGATGTGACACCCCAAAATTTAAAGTTTTGGCAGTAGATATTTTAGTAGCATTTATGGGATTTTAGAAAGCCATTTCGGTAAGTAATTAAGGGAACAAGGACATGTTATGCAAATAGTTAACGGAAAAAGACCTCCAATGTAACGAAATTAACGGCAGGGACTAACGGTGCTGAGATGATTATTATCTTTAGTTCATGTCTCCAAAAAGGGGTGTTTGACATAAGGTCCCATAAGACCAAGTCTAGTAGTAAAACATGAATCTCATGAATAGTAGATGAATTAGTGACTTCTAATAGTGTTAGTATGGTTGTTATGTGTTTAGGAGATCGTGGAAAGCAAGTGGAGAACCTAAACCAACCTTAAGGAGAGTAACGGATTAGCCTAGTACGTTTAGTAGTATACTTATATCTATGTTATGATTCGGATATAGTTGATAATAGCTATGTTATGAAATTAGGTTCGGATATAGCCGGTCGTAGTTAAGAGTACGTATGTGATGCACCATTAACTAGCCATGTTAGTAGCCATGTTACGGGTGCTCTGGCGATGCACCATTAGTTATGTTAGAGTGCCTAAAGGAAGCACAAGAGGAACTCCCATTCTTGTTTAATGCTCATATGTAATTGGATTAGAGATCTATCATATGGAGCATGTAGAATGAAAGACACATATGAATTAGCTATTTTTCCATGTAATAGAGTTGGACACCCGGATTGCATCCGTGCAAGAGGGTAATACGTCATGTGTAGAGACCGTGCTTTATGCACTCATGATCCTTCGTAGATATCGTGCTTTATGGACTCATGATCCTTCGTGAAAATCGTGTTTTATGCACTCATGTCATGTATGGAATACTAAATAACGATACTTAATCCTAGAAGTGCTTATCAGAATATGGAAGTGGGAATACATCATTATACCAACTACATTATCATTATTGCTAATACAACAAAGCACATTATCATTATTGCTAATACAACAAAGCACCAAGGTACTTGTGATTCCTCATTTCTGCCAATTTTTCATTTACTAGATGATTTAATATTATAGTCATCATTCACATCAGACGTTGATGTAGCTTAAAATACTTAGAATACTGAAGAAACTTATTTGCTGTGATTAGTATATGATGATAACAGATGTTTCTATGAAAAGAAGTTTAGCATTTTGATAATTTCATGACTTGCCTATAGGTCTTCAAATTTTTAACATAACTTTCTGCAACATATATAACATAAGCATTGTGCACGAGGCTACATTAAAATCAATCTTAACATAAATCCAAGCAACAACAATAACAGTATAAGTATATAACTCCAAGAATCAAATGCATGCTTCAAAACCAAATTAACTACTGAAAACATAAACTAAACATCAATGCAGTATCTCATGCAAACTAAGCACTATTTCAAGATTAAAGATTTTTAATCATATCTGTAAGACTGTTACATCAGTTATTTTGCCTTCTTAGTACAAATGCATAAACGATCAGAGAGGGAATGTGATCCTTCTCCTTCTCTTTTTGAGCTTTAATTCTATAGTTTTTTGCCCTGATGAGCAAAAGTCGGTTTGTAATGAGCTGTTACAGTTTTCTAAGGACAGAAAGTTACAAAACTTATGCACCTGAACAGTTGATCAATTCAATTATTACTAATCTTGTTTAATTAGGTTGGTAGTCTCTACCCTTTTGCATAAGAACTTGCCCATTTGTGTTAATGTATGTTCTAGTCAGGTACCCTAAATGAATCAGGTAGAAGTTGGGTCAAAAGTTGCCGATAGTGTAATTAAATCATTACAACATCACAATCAAGTTATTAAAAAGGGCCTAATAAATAAGCTATTCCCATGTTGGTGGCGGGGGGTCTCTACGGTGATACACATGTCTGTTAAAGAGGTAATTGAGGGTAGTTTCGTGAAACTTCTTCCTCCTCGTCTTCAAAATATATTTCAAGGAGTTTGTCTTATTACTCTTTGGAGTGTGTGGAAATGGAGAAACAAGGTGGCTCATTCCACCATTGAATCTAAATCTAAAGAGCAAGGTGCGGATATTTTCTATATGATTCAAGCCAATTCCCTTTTGTGGATTTCTAATAGGTGGTCAAGGAAGAGCACCATTCCCAACTGGAAGTCTTGGGTGAATAGGCCAAGGGGCATCTATGATGATTCTGTTAATTTAACAACATGAGGTGGTTTATCTTCGGTGGTTGCTGTCTCGGGCTATTCTCTTTTCTTCTTGTTTTTAGTTCTTGCTTTATTTTCTTTTCTTTGTAGCCTTCATCTTGATGGCTGTAGTTGTTTTAGATTTTCTATTTTGTTCGGTTAATGAAATGCTTTGCTCTTCAAAAAAAAGTTATTAAAAAGGGCCTAATATGCTACCCCTGTGATTTTTTAATTTGACATTCTTTTGTTGCAGAAACCTATAAGTCAGAAGTCAGAACATTGTGAAAGCTGATCTATCTTTAGAGCACAGAATCAAAGAAAGCCCATCTAATCCAGTTCAATGATCAAAGCAACTAAGGCTGTAATTGTGTTCTATAGCTTTGTGTTACTCTTTCGGAAATATTTTACTTCGTAACTACTTGGTATATTTAAAAGTCTGGTTAATAAAGTAATAATCCAAGGTGTTTTTTTTATATATGAAAAAACAACATCATATCTACAAGATCACATTAGAAAGATCCCTTCATTAACTAAACAACATACATCAATGCAGATCTAAGTCAAAAGAGGAATCAAAAAACAATATACATCAATGCGAATCCAAGTCAAAAGGTAACACGACTACCATTTTGATGCTCCACTAACGATACAAGCTAATAGTTCAGATACCCTGGTACAGTTTCAATAAAACTTACCACAAAGGTTGATATGATTTTGAAATTTAAACCAATCTAGATTAACATGTCACCCCATTCTTTTTAGCTTTAAGATATGCAAATTGTTTCTCAACTTTACTGATTCTCCCTTTGATCTCCATTGCCAATGCATAAATGTCATCATCACCCATACAATAATCTTCAGTCTTATTATTACCATCTGGGGACTGCAAACTACACTCGCCACTAGACTTATTCTGTTGGATTTAACATCTAGGTAACCAAGTAACAACGAGTACGCAGCGGATTGGATCTAGTAATAGCATATGATTAACACGTTAACAAGAAGTAAATAGAAAGCGTACCTCTCAGCAAATTGATCTTGAAAACGAATAAGTGATTAAAGCAATCACCTCTATGGTTGCTCACACAGTCACGTCAACCGAATACGTTAAGTTTGTCTAGACTTAACTTCACAACCAAACACCCTGTGTCAATAACCCGATTACCAAACAGCCTCTTGAGCTTGTAACCGAAAACCAAATCACCAAATTAGGGTTTAAAGCAAAACCCTAATAACCAAAAATCCAAGAGCCAAAAATCAATAAACCTGGAACCCTTGTAGGGGTTTTAACCTTCGATCAGGAAAGCAATAAACACCTTGTGTCTTGATCTTGCAATGTCAAGATAGGAAGAAACAAGAGAGATTAATTAAACCTTAAATGTTTAATTGATTTTGGTGATGAGTTATAAACTGAAAATCAAAGAACCCTTGAGAGGGTTTTTATCAAACTCGGTTGGGTAAAGAAACAGGAAGACCGAAACTATTTTTGATGGTTTTGAGAATTATATGTCGTGTATAATGAGTTAGATATCAAGGGTATTTATAGCCCTTAAATCCTACTCAAGATAAACTAGGAAACAACCAATCATTATCTAAAACTAACTCTTCCTATATCTCATAATTGGACTCAAAAACCTTATTCCAAAACCTGTAGGAATCCGGCCTTTCAAAGGGCTTCCTCAGTGTTCGGTTTTTGTCTAATTTAGTCCCTTGGTTTATTTGTTGCGAAGTATAAAATGTATTCTCCGTGTATTAACGTGTGTGCCCCCCAATAGGCTCACATATGCGTAACATATACGTGTTAGCCGACTACCATAACCCAACAGCTCCCACTTGGGAGTTAGAGTAGCACCTAACACTTATACCTATAATTGGCAAAGTCTAGCAACCCACACAATTATTTTTAACATTAGGAATATTATGAGATAAAGTTTCAAGAATAATCTCAGCTATTAATGGTTATAAATTTCTTGCTTTATAATCATCCCTTTGTTACAGATACCGTTAAACCATGGATATGGATCCTAAGTCATTCCATATAGTTTAACATTATGTTTCTCGTTATAGAAATAATTCAGATATACCAAATGTAATCAAGAATCATCTTGCATTACCCTTTGGGAACGGCCATTCATTTATCTGATTAAATCTGGAGAGGGCCCAATGGTATCTTTCTGCACATACAAGTGGAGGAACAAATCCTTTGTTGACTACAAGTGTTGTGGATGCTGCTTCATATACACTCCGAAAAATAGCTTTTATAACTACCATGTTTCAGGACAACGTTTGGCTATAATCACAAAGTGATATCCACACATACAGAACTTGCTTGCATCTCAAGTCTAAGGACAATTTTTATCAACCATTTTTGACATTTTACTCATGACATGGATCCAAAAGTAAATGATCGAAGGTTGGGGTATCCAATATGCATCCCTTGTGAATACATATGAGTTTGGTGGGAACATTTGTTTAATGTTTATTTAGTTTTCAAATCCAATCTAAGCTTTCGCGATTTCGTCGCTCGGATTGCGTGAGAGTGTTAGACGAGAACTATGACCCATGACCTAATTGTGGGTTTGGGTACATTAAGGTTTCGTGTTGTGTACTTTATATATAATTTGGCGAATAATACAATGCATCAACAGGGTTTACCGTGTTCTAAGGATGGTTAGTTGGCTACTTGTTTGGCTTAGAAATGGGGATGATCCTGTTTAAAGGCATTGTCCATTAATTGCCTTTATACTTATTTACTGTAAAAGCTAAGGAGCGGTTTTTAACTGTTTGGTGAAGCAGCTTAGAGGGTAGGGTATGGTGGCTTAAGCCACAAAACAAAACGGGCCACACAGGCTGCCACATAAACTTTTCACTCCCACTCAAAAATACCCCTTCACTCATAACACACAGTTCACCTTCTCTATTGGTGTTCCTTAACCACTAACTATTTTTTTCTTTCAATTTTTTTAACACAACTATAATATATTTTCACACAATTAAAAATACACTACAAAACAATTAAAAAAAACATTGGCAGAAATTCAAAAATAAAAACAATGAGCGCAAATTAAAAAAATACATCAAATTATACATAAACTATAATGTCTTGTTGATGTTGTTTGCCAAAAGAAGCTCAAGATATTTACTTAAAGCTTGCGTGTGTATTTTTATCACGCAGTTCTTTGTCTTTTTTTCGTCGGATATCGCATCGATCGACTCATGTCCTTAATATATTTGGTTGGGGACAAATATAACTTTCTTCGTCAAACTCGGTTAACGGATACTTTTGATCTTCTAAAATCATATTATGCAATATAATGCAAGTATGCATAACTTTGCGTAGCTTGTTGATAGTCCAAGCACGCGTCGGTTGACTTATAATACGCCAACGTCCTTGAAGGACCCCAAAAGCTCTTTCAATATCTTTTCGAGCAACTTCTTGTTTTCGTTTATATAATACATTCTTCTCTGAACTTGCAACCGTAAATGATTTAATAAAAGATGCCAATTGTGGGTAAATGCCGTCGGCTAGATAATACCATTTTTCGAATGTAACCCCGTGACATTCAAACAGAGCCACGGGGTCGATGCCATCAAGAAGGTCGTCAAATAACGGAGAATTATTCAAAACAGTTAAATCGTTATTTGCACCTGCTACCGGCCCACAAAACAAAATGCATGTCAATCACAAATCATCATGAACAACAGCTCACGCAATAGTAGTATGGGTACTTTTTATCACCTCTACCAAATTGCCCATGCCATGCTTTTGGGCAATTTCTCCATTCCCAGTGCATACAATCAATGCTTTCAAGCATTCCAGGAAAACCATGAATATTATTGTGTGCGGTGTATAACTTTTGAATGTCATTGAAGTCAGGTTTTCGTAAATACTTGGGCATAAACAATTCGATAACGCACATAGTAAAAAAATCTAAACAATCGCGTGCGCAATGACTACCCATTTGTAAATACTCATCTAATGAATCAGGTGTTACGCCGTATGCCAATTGGCGTATGGCGCTAGTGCATTTCATAATAACACTAAAACCGGGTATACCCGTAGCATCGGGACGGACTCTAAAGAAATCGAAATGCGGAGAAAGAGGATGGTGAGTTTCAATGTAATTTTCAATACCTGAGACTATGTCTAAAAATAGTTTACGGCTCATACGATACCGTAACCGAAAATAATAATTGGGATATTTTGGCCGAGGACCAAAATAGTCCGTCATCAACCGTGCTTCCGCTTCTACCCGTTCCCGATAGATATAGTTTCGGTGGTGCACCCGCTCTGCTTCTTCTTGTTCTTGTTGCTCTAACCGACCAAGTTCAAAAATCATGTCAAGATCTTTGAAATCTTGAACATCGGAATCATCACTTTCGTAATCACTCATTATGTTTATTGTTTGTAAGATGTAGTGTTTTGAAAGGATAGTTGTATAAAATTTGATAAAACGAGGTAGTATTTATAGTGTAAAAGTGAGTATAAATTAAAAAAGAAAAAAAAAGTTTTTTTTTAAAAAATAGCAACGGCTAATTTACAACGTATATATCTTTTGTTCATTTGGTGGTTGAGACAATTTTTTTTTTGGAGAAGAAGATTATATGTTTAGAGTAATAATAATATTGTTGTAGAGAAGTGTGTGTTAAATTGGTAAAATGAGGTATTATTTATAGGGAAAAATGGGTATAAAAAAAATTAATTTTTTAAAATTTTAAAATGTATCCGATGGTTTCAAACGGTTTAATATATTTGATTTTGTCTTCTAGTTTCGTCGTATGGATGGCGAATGGTTGTGTTTTTGGCCGGTGGCTGGTGTGGTGACGAGGAAAGTGGCGAAGCCACTCGCCACCGTACCCCTCCCTCTAACAATCAACTACTGTATATTTGCTACATGACATACCCAAATTCTAAAACCAAACAAGCGCACAATAACTTTCCATTTATTTAGTGCCGTGTAGGGAGGAGAGTGAGGACAATAATCTCATGCTCTGTAGATGACAAAAACTCTTGACTCATATATTCACACTCCACGATCAGAACGTAGTGATTTTAAGGTTCTTTCCCGAGTGGTTTTCTACTTCCTATTTGAAACACTTTAAATAACTCTAACACTTCATATTTATTTTTCAGCAAGTAAAAACAACCCATAACCGGACTAAGTCGCAAGAAAAAAAATGACGAAGTAGTTAGCTCCTTGTCTTGACACGATTCTAAATGGGCCACATACATCGGTGTGTATAAGTCCAAGTAGATCTTTAGCCCTTTCCACTTGATGTGAATAAGGTTTTCTTGCCATCTTTCCAGACATGCATGAAACACACTTTCCTAAAGACTCAATGTCAGTAGAATTGAGAAGTCCACCATGTTGCAACTTCTTAATGCGTTTCTTGCTAATGTGTCCAAGACGACAGTGCCACAAGAGAGAAGAGTCTAAGTTTAGCTTAGCTCTTTTATTGCTAACAACATACATAGAACTATCATTTGTATTTGAACAAGACATTTCAATTTCATAAACACCATCCCTTGGGATAGACACTAAAATAAACAATATTATTCTTAGAAACAGAAATTGCATTATTCAATTCAAAACGTTGATTCATACAAACAAGAAACTGAAATAATCCCTCTAGTAATAGAAGGTGCATAATGACAATTGTTCAAAACAATAACTAGTCCACTAGGGAGACATAAATGATAATTTCCAATAGCTACAACTTGCACGTTGACCATTGCTCATGAGCGCGCAGACTTAAAGCTCCTGGATTCAGCTTCTTACTTCCTCACAACCCGAGTAATAAGTACAAGTAAGTACCACAAACCTATGTCATAAACCCCAAGATGTACAGGAAAGGAATAAGTTTATAGTGGTGAAATAACCTAAGTGCTAGCTCCTTGAGATAACTGCTTCTTTTTCAGCAACTCAGTGAGATATGTGGGACAATTCCTTCTCCAATGACCTACTTCACAGCAGTGATGGCAGATCGCGTCCTTAGCAGGATTATCCTTTTTGGGTGGTGGAGGATTCTTAGGTTTGGGGGCATAAAGATGCTTCGTGTTACAATGCCTTCTTACCCTTGCCTTTCCCTTGAACCCCTTTTGCAGCCTTAAATGATTTCTTGTTTTTGTTTTTCTGGACATTTCCTGCTCTTATAGCATGAAGCGCAGGTGCAACAACTTTCTTTGGTAATGTATCTTCATGTAGCTTAAGCATAGCATGTAATTTTCTTTACGTCTTCCCATGCTGTCATATTATATTCTGCACAAAGCTGTCCATATTCCTAGAAGTCTAACCAAATTAGGCCTATACTTAAGGTTCAAAGTGACGAGATGACCAAGACGTTCCAATTGGTCAATGTAGCTCTTCATCTTTAGGACATAAGAGCTTACTGATTGACCTTCCTCCTGCTTGCACGTATGAAATTCTCTCACAGTCTGAAGGAGTTCTTGTTCTGCTTGCTTAGAATACAAAGCTTTAAGCTCTGTAAGCATGTCATTGGCGCCAAGATGGGCTAGATTCCGTTGGATTTCTAGGTCCATAGTCAATAACATCATCACAGCAATTTCCTTTTGGTTCTTGACCCACTCATTATAAGTGGCCAGGGCCGCAGGAGGGATTGGCTGATCAGGTGCAGCAGCAACAGGAGCAGCAGGAATTGGTTGCTCCAGGTATTTTTCCTTATCTTCAGTTGATAAGACCAACCGAAGTTGTCTGTAAACCACTCATGAAGTTAGGTGTGGTAAGTTTTTGGTTTCTCAATAAAACTCCATGAATACCGAATCGTTTCCGACTGAGTAAGTCATCTACAATTAACAAAAAAGTTCAATTAATTAGTATTTTCGATAATTAAATTCTTAATAGAATTAACTACCCAATTAATTACTAATTAAGACTAAGATCCAACTTGACCTCCCACTTATTACCAGAGGTCTGACCAGTGAGTAAACAAGTAGGGCAAGTGGTAAGCGACGATCGTTAATTGCATTAAAATGCAACTCTTAGACTTATGAGACCGGTCAAGACATTAATCGACAAGTAATAATGTCAAGAGCATGTTTAGTTCTCATCTTATGCCTCGGGTCCAAGGTCTGACCAAGCATACTCGAATTAAGTCGACCAAGCAAGAACGTGCAAAAATCACCAGAGGTCTGACCAGTGAGCAAAATTCGCCATGGGTTGGAATGACCCTAAGGTCTGACCAAAGAGGCCAAGCCAAATGCACGTGTTCCTGGTTGGCTGGCATAGACTTAAAATTTAACACATAGGGGTATACACATAAAGTGATAAAATGACGTGTACAAAGAAGCATGCAAACAACTTTGTAGCACTAATTTTAAAAACCTTTAATAATGACATTGTAGTGACATGTCCATGTTCCCGGTAACTCCCAATTGGATGCACAAATAAGCGGAAATCGGTCACGCGAACGTATTAAAAACCTAAATTCTTTTAGGATGTTGACGACTCTGCCTTTACACTCTCTATAGTTTATTCTAGTGGATGAGGCGTTACTTCCCATGAGTCCATAGCATCCAGTTTTTAAATTCTTGAAAAACGTGTTTCATAGTTTTAGGTCTTTTAATGTTTCAAAAAACATATTTTCCACAAAACACATAGCAGGTCACAATGAATATGTTTTAGGCGTGTAGAACTAAAGACCGGTTTAATGTCATCTTTCATTATTTATTAGTCCGTATTCCATTTGTTTAGGCATGTAAGCATGTAAACTAGTAAACAGATAGGCATGTAGGAACATAATAACAAGATAACATTAAATTGAAATGAGTAACAAGTAATCATCCGAGTTCTCTACGAGTCTTCCCTAATTCGAGAACCATAAGACCCTAACTAGGTTTTCATCAAGTGCCTAGATCACCTCATTCATCACAAATTAATGTGATTGAGTAGGTCTTATAGCCGAAATTTAGGAAACAAATCAAACTAGTAATTTAAAAGATCTAGTTTTCATAAAAGTAAAAATATTTAGTTTCCAAAAACAAAATATTTACAAGATCTTTTAAATATTTAGGAAGATTTTATAATCCTAAATAAACAAATTAAAAAGAAAGAAACAAATATGCTAAATTAACAATTAATTTATTCATCCTTAATCTCTATTAACTTTTAATCATTAAAGTTGCAATATCTAGCAATTTTTTTATTAAATTTATGGTAAGGGATTTCATATCCTTTAACTATATTAAAACATAAAACAATATATAAGAAAAATAATCGCGCAGCAATAATAATACTAATAAAAATCAACTCTAGGCATGAACAAGCGTAAAAATTTGACTTTAAGCGTGTAACTCTATGGAGTGCTGGATAGAATGGAGATATGACTCATCGATACCACTACACTGTCTTGGGATTTAATAAAATCAGCTAACCCAATTTAAGCACGAGTGCCGTCAAGCGGATGGATCTAGTACAAACAAGTAGGTTAACACATATTAAATAAGAAAAGCGTACCTTTTGCGATTATTCTTGAATACAAAAGCGTCTAAAACAAACGCCTCTACGGTTGCTCACACAAACACGTCAATCAAGTATGTAAGAATTGCTAGTCTTATCCTCACGAACAAGCACCAAGTGTAATACCAAAACCAAAGCACGCCTTGCGTTTCTTTTTGAAGTCGAACCAAACAAACAAACCCTAATTATGGTTGGGAGTGATCTATATAATAGGCACCCCTATACCTAATTCCTTGGTAGGACAAGATTAGTATAATTCCCATAGTAACACCCCCAAAATTAGGTCGTCAGAGCGAATAGGGTCGCGGGCGTGTTCTTCAAGATCAATACACAAGATAGTAGAATAAGCGACACAAAAAGTTATCTTTAAAATAATACATTGGATATAATTGAAAGACCTAATACAAAAGCATATAGCTACAACTTGTTCATTGTTAAATATTACAAAGTTGGACAATACATCTTCCCTAAATCAGAATAGCACAAAATCTTAAGCGTGGCATTCCAAAATGTATCCCCAATGCATCCCTGCATCCCATGCCTATTGAATCTCCTGAAAACATTGCTTAAAAACGTTCACAATAATGATTGGTGAATTCGATAGGTTTGATAAATCATAATATGCAGGACCCAGCAAGACTTTTTTAGTGATAATGCAACTCATGCAGACTCTCACAAAACTAATTTACAATTACACTAAGCTCATACCGAAGGCTCGACAATCTTTTCTTGCAATTAAAACTATATAATTGCAATTTCTGCTCAGAATAGAATGTTCACCCAAAAACATCCCCAAATTCGACATGCTATAACGTTCGTTCTCGGTGATGTGGGACGATAGTCACGACACCCACAGGGGGAGGTCGATTGTCCCGAATAGATCTAATAAATAAAATTCGCCGCTCACATAATTAATTCCCAACGTACATCTATGCAATGACAGTTCATGATAATATTGGCTAAACTTGGTTAACGCTACTTAGGCAACATGTAAATCATACATGCGTCCAATTTATAATACAAAGCATGTTTCCACCCCCTTAATTAATAAAGCATTGAAATCGATAAAAATGTGGGGCTCGAACTCCCTTGAAGTACAGATAATCCAAATATATCGCAATAAAGCGATCACGTAAAAGATCGAATGCAACTTAAATTATCATACGTAGTATAAGTACCGAGTACTGGAAATATAATCTTATAGTTGCTACATCGAACTATCGTTCGAGCTATCATAATCTAGAGAAAGAGGTCATGACAATAGACGTGTCGAGAGTTAGGACAACTTAAATCGTAAATCCAACAACATCGTCGAAACGCCATCCGAAGAGGACCTCATTTTGAAACTCCTAGTAATAATAGTACATTGATAACCGCATATAATTTTAACATAGCTCAATCACCAACTAATGTTTTTGTAAAATTACGTTAATACGTAAAAACAGTTTATCATTCTACGTTTTAGGTAAAAACTAAGCATAAACTTTGGCGTTTATGCCCGATTTTTACGTTTCTTATGCCCATCTTTTCGTATTAAACGGTTATCGATATTTGACATTTTTTTATAAATTTTGTCACCCTGATGAACAAGTATAACTTTTACTGTTCAATAACAGCATGAGTTTTATACAATTCGTATTTGTTTGTCGTAAAACCCGTAAATTGTACGTATACTTAAATCGTTATAGCTCCGAGTTTTAACGATCCACTTCAGACGTTCCGTATTTGAAAGTTCTCTTCTTTTAGGAGGTTACAAAAATATAACTTTCATGTCATGATATAACTTTTATAAAATATTTTATAAAAAGTATAATAGTCGAAACTCAGCGAAATTCCCCATAACGTTCGTTATAATTGAAAATTACGAACACACTTATCATTTTTGGGTATCACCAAAAATATGTATATTAATTTGTTAGAAAATAACAACACTTTGCTGTTTAAAATTTTTATAAAAATGTTTTTATAAAAAGTCATTTACGACTTCAGTTTATTAAACGTATAACTCGTTTTTAAGGGAACTTTTTCGTTATTAATCCG
This sequence comes from Tanacetum coccineum, assembly GCA_026074375.1. NCBI lineage: Eukaryota > Viridiplantae > Streptophyta > Magnoliopsida > Asterales > Asteraceae > Tanacetum > Tanacetum coccineum. The sequence continues at coordinate 3,816 of BQNB010037958.1, read as the reverse complement.
TTTACAGTTTCTACCTTTTCGAATCCGTCGTGAAATGTATTATCTTATAAAAATATAAATTTTGATATGTTAAATTTTGATTTTGGACAGAATTTTGGATAGTTGTCAAGTCAAAAATTAAGTCTGTTCCTTGTTTTCAATCTTATGACTTTTTACCACAAAATCTATATTTATATTATATCATATATATTACATGTATATTATATGTCCATAGTCTTTTTATTGTCCCTTTGTCCAAATAGTACAGTTCTTTTATCTTACTAAATAAACCATAACTTTTTATAAAAATCCATAAATCACTACGTTTGACCATAATCTAATTTTATACATAACCTAAGTGTGACAAGTGTATTTTCTTCCAAGAATAACTTTAATTTTAGTGTTCAAGTAACAGTAATATGAGTTCATATTAATATTAACATGTCTTCTGTATTTTTTTATCTTGAAACAATTATGACACTATAAAAACCCAAATTAATCCCATAATAATTTTCATGTTTAACCAAGAAGTTAAATCACTTGTATGACCATTTTAACATGATGTCATTAACATCATAAGGTATATAAAAGTGTACATTATGATGACAACAAATAAAAACTTCTTTTTACATGTTAATAATCCTAAATGGTGATTTCACTATATAGCACATTATATACATAAAAACTCATAAAATGAAAGCATAAAGGTTTAAAATAGACCTTATGATGTATGATGATGATGATAATCAAGCTAAACACCCTTTGTGAGCCACAAAAACCAAGCTATTCCGAGATTAAACCCTAGATAGATTTAGAGACCCAAACACACATCCTTTCTTGATTAATACTTGAAATAGTTAGCCATGCTTGGTATCACCCTTAGAATGTCTTATAATAGGATGTGTATAGATGTGTATGGGTGTAATAAAAAATTATATTGATTGAAATTGTAGGGCATGGATTGAGCCGTATCTCAATGAGTGCCAATTTAATAGATTTATAGATTTCTTTGGAGAGCGAGTAGTTGACAGCAATTGTGACTATACTTATAAGAAGACAGGGGCGATAGGGATGGGTTTAAGGGGGGGGGAGGAGATCAAGTCATATGGTAACATGTAATGCTGAGGGGGAGGTCATTGGTCCTTGTTGGATGGTTAGTGGTCTAGGGATGGTCTTTGGTCAATAGACATGTATGGTGTGTTTTAATGAGTATGTTTGCACATTGAACCAAAGGAAGAGTTCTTGTATATATGCTAAAATTTGGGCATACATATGATATATAAGGATATATTTTGAGTAAACATTATGTATTGGGTATAAAATGGGGATATTTGTTGAAGCGTAGAAAAGTTTTGTGGTTCCGGAGTCCTAACGCAAATTTATCAAAAACGTATACACTTTACGTATCATGATAAAAATCAAATGAACAAGTTAATAATGATCCTCAAAATGAATTATAAACTCTTGCTGATGTAAACATTTAATTGTTTGATGCGGATTACATTAACGCTAATTTTTAGCTTAACGCGAATTTAGCTTAATCATTTAAGATTTAAAGCAAACGCGTACAATACGTAAGGTACATTGTGGATTTATCGACGTCAGTCAATGACTTGAAAACACAGGTGTTTATAGACTTCCTCTTAACGAGCCTTGTCCACAATGCTTATGATGCAGCACTTGACGACGGTGGTGGTTTTGGTGAAGAGGTGTGGATATTTCTTCTTGAATTGGTCTTCACGTTCCCACGTGAACTCAGACCTCTCTTGGAGTCCATCATACCTTGAACAATGGGATCCGGCTGAGGAGTGGTCTTGTTGTTTTTTTGTTTCTGTTTCTGGGGGGGGGGGCGGGGGAGGGGGGGGGGGGGCAGAGGGGGGGGGGGGGGGGGGGAGGGGGGCGGGGGGGGGGGGAAAAGGGTTGTGGGGGGGGGGGGGGAGGGCGGGGAGGGGGGGCGGGGTGGGGGGGGTCAACGCCGTCCTCCGTCTCAACTCCCAGGAAACCACGCACCCCCTGAGACGCAAGACCACCCTTCAGCCGACCCATGGCCCCCCCTGACCGTCTCTCTGTGTACGTTCACGGATGCCCCTATAAACCGACAACGCAACCATGCCCCGACAAACATCCCATCAGCACACCCCAATCTGGCCGAACCCGCTAGACCTTCCCCCACTCCGAAAAATACTATACACCATGAAGTCCCACAAACTAGGGATACCATCCCCCCGTTTGCCAAAACGTCCGACCTCTTTCCAAGGTATACTTAAAGCATAGACTTATCCCCGACTATGAATTCCATTGGCTTACGCGTCAATCAGCGTAACCACTTCTGTCCAATCACGAGCGGCTTGCATTCCTTTGCTGCACTGGATATATTTCTCAGTGGTCTCTTGAATAGTTCGGACCAAGATTGAGCTTTCTCACAACTCAGTCCAACAAACAGTGAACGACCCTTCTGACCATAAAGTGCATCGAATGGTCGGTCCGTGATGCTCGCGTGATAGCTATTGTTATAATAGAGACTCTGACTAATGGCAAATGGTTAACCCAACCCTTTCCAAAGTCAATTGCACAAGCACGCAACATATCCTCGAGAGTTTGAATGGTCCTCTCGCTTTGCCCGTCTGTTTGTGGATGGTACGCTATACTCATATCCGAGATTTGTACCCAAACATTCATGAAGTGACCTCCATAATTTGATACGAATCTCAGGGACGCGATCACAAATGAATTGAGATAGGTATTCCCAACCTCATGACCACCTCCTTTAGGTACAAACTGCAAGTTTAATCCAAAGGATCGGTCTCTCTCATGGTGTGAAGATCGCAGACTTAGTGAGCCGGTCAACTATCACCCAAATTGTGTCCATAGCCTTGAGACATCTAGAGCGTTTGTGACAAAATCCATAGTGATGTTGTCCCACTTCCATTCGGGTATCTTGGGTTGTACCAACAATCCTGATGGCCTTTGATGTTCGGCCTTGACCTTAGCACAGGTCAAACACTTGCTAACATAGGTGGCTATGTCGGCTTTCATGTTGGGCCACCAATATAGCTTCCTCATGTCTTGGTACATTTTGTCGGAACCCGGATGAATAGAGTATTTTGATTTGTGGGACTTGTGCATGATCACAGTCCGCAAATCATCATAACAAGGTAACCAGCTTCTGCCATTGAGGCATAGGGTTCCATCCGCACGTGGTTCCAACTTTTGTTCTCTAATTGCTTCTGGAAATTTAGCATTTTCAACCAACATTCCCCCAACGTCTTCACTCTTAATGTTCTCTGGTCTTCGCGCTTCAGTCTGAGCATTTAAGATCTGTTTGGGAAGGTCCAAACTAATAGTCATAACCAATGCTCGAACTCTTAGCGGTGGTTCTCGTTCTTTCCTGCTTAAAGCATCAGCAACGACATTTGCTTTCCCCGGGTGATAACGAATATCGCAATCGTAATCACTTAGCAACTCTAACCATCGGCGTTGCCTCATGTTCAACTCTTTTTGATCTAAGATGTGTTGCAAACTCTTGTGATCGGTAAACACCGTACACTTAGTTCCATATAAATAATGTCTCCAGATCTTAAGAGCGAACACCACTGCACCAAGTTCCAAATCATGTGTTGTATAGTTCTTCTCATGGATTTTCAGCTGGCGGGATGCATAAGAAATCACCTTTTCTCTTTGCATCAATACAGCGCCCAAACCTTTCTTTGAAGCGTCGCAGTACGCGATGAAATCTTCGCTCCCTTCAGGTAATGCAAGGATTGGTGCACTGCACAACTTTTGCTTCAACAGTTGAAAAGCTGCTTCTTGCTTATCGCCCCAAACAAACTTGACCTT
>BQNB010037957.1:14810-49077 GCA_026074375.1 Tanacetum coccineum | reverse complement strand
GTAAAAGTCCATCCGGCTCGCATTGGCTGCAAGGCTGGATCTCAATACTTTTTTAGCCCAGACCCCAACCCGAATGTCCTAGTTGGAGCAGTAGTCGGTGGGCCTAACACTACTGATGCATTCCCTGATTCTCGACCTTTCTTTCAAGAAACTGAGCCAACAACGTATATAAACGCGCCATTGGTGGGATTACTAGCCTACTTTGCAGCACACCGTTAATTATAAAAGTGGTGCTATGAATAGTGGTGCGCGAAATGGTCACCCTACCTTAATTTAAGCTTACTGTTATTTATTAGTGTCTTCTCCAAAATGGAAAAGCTAATTGCAAGTGTATCTTCTTATCAAATCTATCATGGCATGTTGTCTTATCTTGTTCTTTCCCATGATTAAGGGAGCATTATTTAAGTAAATCTTTGTTGAAATCGTGTTGCACAAGCATTAGAAGAAGTATCTTAATTCTTGCTTGATTTAAGTCTTAAATGTGAATTATTTGTCAAAATACAAGTAAAAATGTTTGTTTTAGAATGGATTTTCCTTTGGTTTATATTAGAAATGCTAAATGCTCTTGAACCTGTAATGTACCTGATTTATAATCTTAGAAAAAGTACTTGTAACTAATTCCTTACTTAGAGCACTGGGTACAGTGGTGCCACGTCAACACTTTTTTCCAACGGTACCAGAAACCCAACGGCACCACATTCGTGGGGAAACAGTTGGCACCAGAAAATCTGGTGCCGTTGGATTTTTTTTTTATATATAAAATTAAAAATACACAATATTAACTAAAATTACTTTCATTCATTAAAAAAAACACATTACAAGAAAAAAAATACATTAAACTTAAAGACAATAAAAGTAAAGACATTAAAACTAAAAAAATACATAAGATAATTATTCTTGCGTTGGATATTTTGCCCGGATTCGTGCTTGTTGGGCCTTCACGATAGCGGCGTTCATCGGATCCAATGAGCTTGTGTCCATAGTTAGCACCCGCATATCCTCGGCTATCTTTTGAGATTCGAGTAAATCGACTCTCGCTCGAGACTCCCGCTCAAGAACATCTTGCTTCATCTTGCGCTCTAACTCGTATTGTTGTTGAAGCATTTCTTGAAACATTCCCGGGTTTGAACCGGAACTTGCGGTCGAGTTAGACGAACGTTGGCTCTTTTGGATCCGGTACATCCCGTCCGGCCTTGGCAAGGCGTCGGGGCCAAAATGCTCGGGGTCCTCTTCCGTAACCCGAAGACGATTACGTCTTGCATTTGTCGAGTCGGGATTTTTCCACTTGTGCTTGTCCTTCAAAAAATTCCAAGCGGCCGAGTGTTTAAAATCATTCTTCCATGTTCTTTTAAACAACATGTGGCAACGTTCCATGAAATCTTTATCGTTCTCCCCGCTCATAAGAGCCGTTTCACACACAATCGTATTAAACTTTCCGACATCTCGATTCATCGGAGTCCACTTTCCCGTAATCATGTTCTTGGAACGATTTGGGTACTTGAGTCTTTTGGCTTCCTTGTTGTAAACATCCATAACTTTATACCAAAAAGTATCCCTTTGTTGATCCGCACCTTCTTTTGGATCCTCGGATACTTGGATGTAAGTCTCCGCCAAAAGCAATTCCTCACCGTCGGTCCATAAACTACGAGCTCTTTTCGGGGCCTCGTCTTCGTCTTCGGTTGTTGGTTGAGTTTTTTGGGTTTTCTTCGTCTTCGTCTTCGCCACTTTCTTCACCTTCGTTTTTTTCGACGTAGGGGTCGGGACCGGCTCTTCTTCTTCATCGTCTTCGGTTTCGTCAACAAGGTGGAAGGATTGTTGGGAGGATCTTGGTTGTGATTCATTTTGGTTTTGTTGTTGTTGTTGCGAAAATGTTGAATATTGTTGTTGTTGTTGCATTTTCCATTGAGAAAATAAAGCGAAATCGTCGGGATTCATGTATGGGTTTTGTTGAGAAAACGTGGGAAAGTAAGGTGTTTGGGTGTTCGGATTCGAAGACGAGCCCGGATTGTTGGCCGGATTCGAAGACGACCCGATCATTTGGTTCGAAGGGTCGTTAAGCATTCCGGTAATCCAAGGGTTGTTGGGATTCATTTTGTTGAAAGAAAAATTAGAGAAGTGAAGATTTATGTGTTATAAAATGTATTGGAAGTGTGTGTGAAGTATGAAATAATAAGGAGGTATTTATAGGATTTTTAGGGGGTAAAATTTGGAAATTTTGGGGCAAAAAGACAAAAAAACGGCTATATAGCCGTTACATTCAAACACCCCAACGGCTATCTTTTTCAAAAAAAAAAAAATTATTTTTTCTGGGCTGGTGGTGACGGCGCGACAACGGAAAACGCCACCGAGGTAACGGTGCGCCAACCGTTTTCTGGCGCCGTTGGCGATGGCACCAGAAACGGCGCCACCGTACCTCCTTCTCTAAGGGTGTTCATCGGTTCGGTTATCATGTTCTTCGGTTTATTCGATTCGGCTAGTTTGGTTAATATTTTTTCTGGGTATAACAAAAAGTCGAACCGAATCGAATTCAAATTGAATTAAACCAAACCGAATAACCCGAATTACATAATTTTAATTATTTATTTTATTTATTTATATAGATTTTTAGAAAAAAAAATATTTTAAGCTTAAAAAGTGTTATATTTAAACTAAGAACGAGTTTTAATATCTTTTTTTTATATAAAAAATATATATTTATATGAATTTGGTTTTCGGTTTGGATTGCCAAAACCATAACTGAACCGAAAATTGAATATTTAATTCGGTTCAGCTTTGGCAAATTTGGTTCAATTGCAAATTTGGTTCTGGTTCACTTATTTTTATTCGGTTCGATTTCACTTTATTCGTTTATTACCCAAGCGAACACCCAAATTTGACTTTTAAAAAGTTATATGGTTTGTCACTTTACGTTATAAAGTGAAGAAAATGCATTCTGAAATAATATTATTGTGAGGTCTATGAAATCTAACTAACGATTGTCAAATTTTCCTGATAAAAAAAAAACTTATTTTTAGAGTAAATTGCATAAATCATCCTTAAGGCGTAGCAAAAATGCAGGTTTTGTGCTAAATAGTTTATAAGTGCAGAGATCGTCTCAAAATGAAATCTTTTTACATGTTTTGGTCCTTGGAATCAAACGTTGCTAAGTGGATTCCGTTAGAACTTACACGCTAGTCTTTTTGGACAACGACCGTTGCAGCGTTCATCCTTTAATCTAACAACCGTTTATAATTTAAAATTTTTTGGTTTATTTAAAGTTTTTCGAATTTTTATATATTTTTTTTAATATACGTTTTTGCATACACTTTTATACCCTTTTATATACGTTTTTATACACTTTTTATACGTTTTAAATACTTTCTATACCCTAACAGTTTTGTTCTTTTCACTGGCGCTTATCGCAAGTTTTTTTAAACTCTTCGTTCATTTTTTTAAATCGTTACGAAAAGTTAAAAACCGTAAAATAACTGTACGGAAAAACGTAAATAAACATACCATAAATGTCCAGACGAAATGTTAGGACGCGAAACACGGTTGAATCGTACGAAACGTAAAAAAAAAATGCCGAAAACGTTAGAAAAAAAATGAAAGGACGAAAACGTAAAAGATCGGAAGAAAATACATAAAATACAGACGAAATCGTACGAACACGGTTGAAATCGTACGAAAACGTAAAAAAACAGACGAAAACGTAAAAAAAAGGACGAAAACGTAAAAGATCGGAAGAAAACGTAAAAAAAACAGATGAAAATGTAAAAACATATGATATTTTAAAAAACCAGACGAAAACGTAAAAAAATGAACGAAGACGTAAAAAACGTGCTAAAGCGTAAAAGAACAAACGAAAACGTAAAACTAGACGAAATCGTAAAAAAATGGACGAAAACGTAAAACAACGGACGAAAACGTAATAAAAGGTACGAAAGCGTAAGAAACCGGACGAAAACGTAAAAAATGGGCGAAAACGTAAAAAAACGGGCGAAAACGCAAAAAAACAGACGAAAACGTAAAAAACCAGACGTAAACGTAAAAAACGGGCAAAACACAAAAAAATAGACGAAAAGGTAAAAAACCAGACGAAATCGTAAAAAAACAGACGAAAACGTAAAAAAAAAAACGAAAACGTAAAAAATCATATAAAGAAAATTATTGTTAAAATACTAACGATGCAAAGCGATCGTTAGCTAAATGGACTAACGTTGCCACATAATAACTAACGGTACAAACGTTTGGTTCAAGTCGGTTAAAAATTTGAAAGTACATGGGTTTCGGTGTTAATAAAAAAGTAAATGGTTCAAGTCGGGAAATTTTGAAAAGTACGTTGGTAATTTTATGGCTTTTACCTTATATTTTGTACTTCTAGACTTTCTTATGCAAAAAAGACAAACAATTCGATAGAATTGAAATTGTTAGAATTAACGAGTTACAAAGTTCAAAAAATACGATTTAATTGTAAGGGTGCCATCGAGAACCAATCAAAACACTTTAAAAAAATTTCGAAAAAAATCAACTGCAAAAACAAAATAAATGTATTCTATATTATTTGGAATGAATTTATTAAAGTCAAATGATGCAAATTTGTAAGGTGATAAGTGAAAATATATGAATTTATACATAATACAATACACATATCTAGAGTGTGATTATTGTAAGAAGCCAACTCATTAATGGTAAAAATGATAGGAAAAGATAATAGCATATCAATGCAAAATAAATAAATAAATGAGATTAAATTGGGTTATTAATAATAATTTATTAGTTTTAGTGGGTCATTGTATACTATACTAAGGGTGTGTTTGGTTCATGTGTATTGGAATCACGGAATGATAATGATAGGGATTACAAATGTTTGGTTTATTACTATCAGAATCAAACTATGATTTCAAACTCATAGAACCATTCAAGTGGGTGGAGTAGGGTATCCTAATGATTCCAGTGGGTCCTTCTCATTTATTTGTTTTCACCACATAAAATAAGAGAAAAACCTTAACTGTGTTTAATTTTTTATTTATTATATATGAAAAAATTAGTAAATGAGCCCATTCGTAAAATCAAATACTCATACCATATTAACTAACCAAACAACAATATCAACAATGATATATTTAATTCCATTCCACCCTATAATGATACCATTACCGATAGTGATTCCTCATAACAAACCAAACGCACCCTAAGAATCAAAACAAATACAACACCTCCCATTGTTGTTTTATATGTGGGCTAATGTTGGCCTGTATGTATTAGCCCATTTCCTTCTTGACAAAAAAGGAAACCAAATCGTCATTACCCAACTGAGACGATACAATGTATCCTCATAACCACACACAGACACTATTAAGTCAAAACACATCCCTAATCGTCCCCTAAAAAAAGGGTTGACCTAGAGACCATAGATGTCAACATAAAAGACAAAAAAAAAGGAATGGACTTATTGTTAGACGTGTGTGGAAATAAAAGATACAATGCTAATATTGGATTCAGATTTCAAAAGCCCTCCACGTTGTCAAATAATAATGTAAAAAGTCTAACATATGACATTGGACAAGCCTCATACAGTAATAGTTAAAATACTAAATATTTGCAATGTACGTTTAGTAACACGAAAAGACATTGCATTAACAAACTAGCACCCGCCGCAACGCACGAGCTGAATTCAATCTTGTTGTGTATCATTATGAAACTAAAAGGATAACATGGTCTTTTGTATTGGCATTAGACGTTTGTTTTACTCAATTTAAATTTAATGTCATGACACATTTGTTTAAAAACAAGTATATCAACCTGCGCTCCGCTGCGGGACGATGGGTCAGAGCACGAGTCGATGGGTGTTGTGCAAAAAAGCGACCTACATGATGCCTAGATGAAACAAAAAAATCACAGATACTTTGCATACAGTTCATTTCTCCCAGCCTAGATTTTCTAACAACACCCACAATCAAAACAAATAGTTTAAAGTATCGGACTTCCAAACACAACATAATAGCGAAGTAAGTAGCACGAACTCATTACTCTCTGCTGCAACATTCTCTTATGGCTTAGAATAGCACCCACCATGAATGAATGAAGCCGCAGATCGGTTTTTAGTGTCTCACCTGCTCAAACAAATAAGTATCATCAGAAACATTGAGGAGTTTTTTTACTAAGATTTGTAAAAGCTGCAACTAAAATCTTAAATTGACTATCACCTACATCACCAATAATTTATTCATATATCTATGGTTAATGACAAACATAATCATGCTACTAAAATAATTAACTTCAATATACGTATTTGTATTTGCTAAGTATTCATGCATGTTCAATACCAATTCGATGTAACATAGTATTTTGTTTGCCCTCTTATCACCCATGCCTAACATGGTAATATCAATCTACCACTAATAATTAACTTAATATTTTGGACAATAACAAATCAAACGATAGTATTGGTTGATAATGTTGTACCTAGATTGGATGTAAATTCACACCATTTACCTTTTCTACAAAAATAATATGTCCTTTCTTCCTCACCCGTATCAATGACTAAACTTGTTGTACAGTTAAGAAAACATTTGGTTGGTTCTTGCAATACAATAGGTTCTGGCCTACCCACATCAATGTAGCATAATAACCAAGTCATTATTGTGTTTCACATAACAGTAATCTTGTATTCACAAAGGTTTGGATGATTGCAAATGAGACAATCGTCAAAATAAATACCCAACCAAATATTCTACCATATGGTAAGTTGGTACAGATTGATCGATTTATATTTTTATTGGACTAATAACGTGGCATGTTAGAACACCGAATTTGGAGTTAGTTACGTGGAAACTACTCGATAATCATAATTTTGACACTATATTGTCTTAACATAATCCAAGCAAAGGAGGATGTACCTGTCCAACCAAACGCTCAAATTTAAACCCCATTTTGTTTGCAAAGATCTAGCAAGTACAGCATCTGAAGTTCCTATTTGAGCCCCCACATCATATGCATTCAGAATATAATAGTTCCGAAAATTTCTTTGATTTATCTTTATGTCTTACTGGTCTTTCTTTTTACTGCAAAAACCGTTTTACTAAAGAATTCAGAAAAAAATTTGGATCTTTCTCAAAAATATATGTACGGATTCACATATGTGTCAACAATACATAGTAGATATATATCTTACCAATAATTGATAATTGTGGCCAATGCGTCAAAACTTGATGTAGAAACTCTACCACGTCCACGTCACACTTGTTGGCATCGATTAAGACACACTCGTATGTATATCCTTTCAGTATCTTTGACAATCCTGTTGACGTTTGCGTTGTGTATGTAACTGCAAAATATACATGAAAAATTTATATTCAACAACAACCTAGTTGATAGATTATACGCTGATCATTAAAAAATATATATATAAATTTATAAATGTGACATAACCAATGTTGTTTGTATTTCTTCTTTCATAGTTATCGTAATCATTTTGCCTTTGAGGCATTCATTGTACGAAAACAAACACCCGCGATGGCGACATTGCTGGTCGTAGTCACCTAAGTCCATGTAAGACGGTGTGTCACCTGAAAGAAGGAAGCACCATATTAGGAATTGAAGCTGGCATAGTTCGTCTTTACATTCCTACTAAATGAAGCTTCTTTAGGTCGGGTAGCTGATAAAGGATGTGGATTCTTTCTTTTGTAAACACCGGGAGTTGCCAACACTGTTTAGAGAATGAGATACGTGAGATGCGAGTTTTCACGAAAATTTAGAATTCAGGTATACAACGGTGGCTACAACCAAAAGGAAAAAGAACGGTAGAAAGAAATAGTTACCTTCATGCTGTGCAATTTGAGCATGATCACCTAAATATTCTGTAGGTAGGTGACGTTGACGCCTGGTTTCCTCAGTTCTGTTGGGAAAGCTTATAACTTCAGGTCTAATTCCGCAGCCGTTACTATACAGACACAAATACGCGTGGTTCAGTGTTGGTAAGGCCGATTGGCAAACATAAGTACGTAAGATATCTGAGAAATTAAAAGGTGCAAGACGTTATCAAACAGGAAAGCATAAAAGAGTGTAATTTCTAAACATATGGCACGAATGTTTACCTCCGTGGGGCGTAGAACCTGACCGCGAGCCAAATAGCTCCTGAGTAACCGCATCTTGCATCATATCTGACAGAAAGTGTGTTACTAAAAGTGCATAGTACATACTAATATGAACACCAAAAATAAAAGTTAGCAAAGCTGTATACCTGTGTGAACTACAGTATTTGATGTGAAGTAATTAACATCCGCATTTCTAAAGCAGTCAAAGATTTTGGAAGTGGTGTCAACGTGGAGTTCAAATGGTGCTTGATAACGCCTAAATTATACATGTTTTCGGTGGCGTTACTTATATCTATTTTATCATTTCTTATGAACTTTTGATACTTAATAGCATGAAATACTTGCAGGTTCACTTGAAGACATCCCGAGCTCAAATAAAACAAAGATCAAATACTTATACACTTCAGAAAGCAAGATACAAGAAAAGATAAAGTCTCAAGCTGAAAAATACAAATGTGCGCCGCCCTTACCCTATGTGTGCCACACTTCTCCTCAAAGTCAAAAGAAATAAAAGCCTGGTCAAAATAGTGGATTAACTCCCTAAGTATGTCGCACTTATAAAATTGTGCGCCATACTTCCCATCTGGCTATGCAAATAAATGAAGTCATTAAATACTGACGCATTAACACACCATGTGCGCCGCATAAATTATTTTGTGCGCCGCACTTTTACCCAAAAATCAGCCTATAAATAGAGCCAAAATTCTCACACGTTTCATCATCTCATTCTTACACATTTCTCTTATCTCACACACAATCCCTTTTCCCTTATGATGTTCTAAACCCTTTCCAATCCTTCTCCCAAGCATAAACACCATACCTTTTGAAGATTCAAGATTAAACAAACAAGAACGAAGAAGAATATCATCTTAGTTTATTGAAATTATAGAAGTTTATATTGAATCATCCTATGTTATGAACTACATAGCCATGAGAGGCTAATTCTCTCATGACTACTCGGTGAAGTTATGATAATGAATAAGTGTTTGGTATGATCACGATCTCATTAATCTCAAGCTTATGTTGTAACCCTATTATGTCTTATCTTGTCGGTTTTGCTTATCAAACTTATATTATATAATCGTATCGGTATAGGTCGAAAGACCCCGTTATGATCTATATGGTTTTAAGGATTAGTCTATGATCTTTATCGTTTGTGTTGAGAAATCCACTTTCGTAAATTGATAAATAAAATAAGCTTTGATATAATAAGTAACTAGATCATTTGGGTGACACATTTGATCTAGCCAACTAAATATAAGTCTTAAGTTAATTAAGTTAATTTGTGAAAACCTTTTCTGACGAGAAATCCTTTTTATAAGTTAAGGTTCCATCTTCGAGGTCTTAATCATTACCGCTGCTTATAAATTATTTTCAACTATCCGAGTAGTCATCCTTATTATCACTGGGTAAAACAAAAGTTATTTTCAAAATTGTTAAAGTCTACTTTTCTTCTGATTATTTGAACACTACACAAATCCATGTGGACGACCTGGTCTTACCTAAAAAAGATTATACTACATACGTGGGTTATACTTTTACCTGTGTGTTTCCCTATAATAAAATTGGTATTTTTAGTCATTATAAATTTAAAGCTTTTGAAACACATCAAGGTTTTTGGCGCCGTTGCCGGGGATTTTTTTAAGCTATTCTGTAGTCAACTCTGGAAAATTATTTTAACTCCCCCTCTTTTTTCAAAAATCGCCGTACAGTTTTCTGGCAAACTGACCCAAACAAATTCTCCTTTGGATGCATACACGTGCTTCCAATTCTGAACTTGTTGAACCGTTACTTGAGCCTGAACGCACTCTGAATCGAAGACTTCGTCGATGAAACAGAAGAGTTCCATTCGATCAAAGAAACAACCCACCTCAACACCCAAGAGTTGTCCATCCGCCAATTCTCGACATAAATTACTTTCGTCAATTTCTCATTACCCGTCAAAACCTCTATCTCATGGATGACGAACCCATGTGGGCTGTCGACCGTGTTGTCGCTTCGACTCCCGGTTCCGCAATCACTATTCCTGAAACCGCAAACGAATTTTCCATTAAAGTTAACCACTTGATTCTCGTCAAAGGAAACCAATTTGATGGTAGAACCAAAACCGATCCTCACAAACACATTCACGAATTCCTCGGAATCTGTGATATGTTTAAATACAGAGATACCAAAAATGAAGTTGTCCGCCTAATGATGTTTCCCCTATCACTGACTGGAGAAGCAAAAACATGGCTGGACGAACTCAACGAAGGAACTATCGAAACATAGGATGAACTTCGAATTGCTTTCATTAGCCGATTATTTCCACCAGCTCTTTTTGAGCGACTCCTCGGAGAAATCCGGGCCTTTTCTCAATATGAAAACGAATCTCTAACCGATGCTTGGCTTCGTATAAAGGAAATGCTCTGAAACTGCCATGGTCATAATCTGTCCAAAGGCAATATTATCAAAATCTTTTACCACGGTCTCAACGAAATAACCCAAGAAGTCCTAAATGCCGCAACCGGTGGTATTTTCCTCTATAAAACCCTGAATCAAGCTTATCAGCTTCTCAAAGATAAAGTCATACTCAAGCTCGACTGGGCTAAAAATCAAAAAACCAAATCATCTCTTAAGAAAACCATTGCTTTCGCCGCTGAAGGTAGAAGTAATTCTGACACTGACAAAATTATGGCCCGAATGGATGCCATGACCATAAAAATGGATGCTCAATACAAAGAACTCCAATCTCGTGCAAAACAACCAACACCCAATCTTGACGAAGATGATATGCCCATGTCTCGTGAAGAGGAAGCTAAATTCATGCAAACTTTCCATAAGACTCGTTTTTACAATGATTACCGTGACCGATACTAGAATCACGATAATTGGCGTACAAGCGAATGGAATAATTACAACCGAGACAACTACCGATCTAACACCGATGATAAATCCTATGATCTTCAAAGATAATTCAACGATTTTATAAAATCTCAGCAATCAACCAACGCTATTGTCAAAGATACATTCATGGACCTTAAAACTCAACTCGAGACAATAGCCAAAAATCATCAAGCTTCAATCTAAAACCTTAAAACTAAGTTCGACAGCCTCGCTGACAAGTAATCTGGTCGACTTTCTGGATCTCTCCCAAGCAACACTCAACCAAACCCACGAGGAAACAACTCCAAAGCCTATCAACCACCGCAATCTCGTAATGAGCATGTGAATGTCGTATTCACAAGAAGTGGTAAATCCTATGATCCACCAGTTAACCCTAATGACCAACAGAATGAATCTGCCATTAACTTCGATAGTGATGATGAAGAAGAAGAACCTGCACCACAACCAAAAACTAAAACCCCAAAACCTATTAAAGAAACTCCAATACCAAAACCATACAAACCAAAAATGTTATATCTTCAACGCCTAAGGAAAGAGAAAATGAAAGCCCAATATGGAAAATTCCTCGACATGATCCGAGCAGTCCGAATCAACGTACCTCTTGTCGACGTCTTAGCCGGAATGCCTAACTATGGAAAATTTCTCAAAGAACTCATAAGAAACAAACATAAGATCGAGCAAATTTCATCCGCTTTCTTGAGCGATGAAAGTTCAGCAATAATCCAAAATAAAGTTCCACCCAAACTCGGAGACCCTGGAAGTTTCCTTATTCCATGCAACTTTAAACTTTCTCATGTAATGCTTTAGCCGACCTTGGTGCCAGCATTAACCTTATGTCATATTCCTTATATGCCAAACTATATCTCGAAACTCTTAAACCTACCAAAATGAGCGTAAGATTAGCCGACATATCATTCTAATACCCTGTTGGAATAGATGAAAATATGCTCGTTGAAGTTCATAAATTCATTTTCCCTGTTGATTTCGTTATTCTCAAAATGGAAGAAGATAGCAAAGTTCCTCTCATCTTGGGACGACCCTTTCTTCACATTGCTGATGCAGTGATTCGAGTTAAACAGAAACAACTCAATCTTGGATTTGGGTCTAAACGAATGATCTTTAATATCGACTCTGCCATTAAACACACTTATTCAAACGATGATACATGTTTCAGTATCGATGTTACTGATGAAATTTTAGAAGATGATTTCGACGCTCTTCTAAAATTTTAGAAGATGAAATTTTAGAAGTTGAAATTCTCCATTCCATCAAAGGAACCATTCTCGAAGAATAAATCTTTTCTGAATTCGATAAATTCATAGCAATGGCTGAAAATGAAAACTATGACTCTGAGTCTGATGAAGAAGAACCGAAATTTAAGAAAATCACCATTTACACATATTATAAAATCAATACATCTCTTGAAGAACCTCCTACGGATCACAAACTCAAACCTCTTCCTGATAATTTGAAATATGTATTTTTGGAAGAACCCTCTTTTATTCATGTGATCATATCATTCAACTTTCTGCTCAAAACAAAAGCAAACTTGTATCTATCCTAAAAAAACATAAAGAAGCATTTGCCTGGAAAACAACAGACAGTCCTGGTATCTCCCCATCATTTTGTAAACACAAGATACAACTTCTGGATGACAAGAAGCCAATTGTCCAAAAACAGAGAAGGTTAAATCCAAACATGCAAGAAGTTGTTAAGAAAGAAATCGTGAAACTCTTGGATACCGGTATTATTTATCCAATTGCCGATAGTCCTTGGGTTAGTCCTATTCACTGTGTACCAAAGAAAGGCGGTATTACAATAGTCACAAATGAAAATGATGAACTTGTTCCAACAAGAACCGTTACGGGTTGGCGAGTATGCATCGATTATCGTAAACTCAATGAAGCAACCGTAAAAGATCATTTCCCTTTGCTGTTTATGGATCAAATGTTGGAAAGACTTACAGGATATAAATATTCCTTTTTCCCTGATGGTTTTTCTGGATATTTTCAAATCCCTATCGATCCTATAAACCAAGAAAAAACAGCGTTCACATGTCCCTTCGGTACATACGCTTATAGGCGAATGCCTTTTGGGCTATGTAATGCTCCAGCTACATTCCAAAGGTGCATGTTGGCAATCTTTCACGATATGACTGAAGAATCAGTCGAAGTATTCATGGACGACTTCTCCATCTTTAGAAACTCTTTTGACAAATGCCTAAACAACCTCGATAAAATTCTCCTTAGTTGCATAGATGCTCATCTCGTCCTTAATTGGGAAAATGTCACTTCATGGTCAAAGAAGGAATTGTGCTTGGACACAAGGTGTCTAGCGCAGGACTTGAAGTCGACAAAGCAAAGATCGACATAATCTTAAAACTTCCACCCCTACCAATATCAAAAGTGTTAGAAGCTTTCTTTGACATGCTGATTTTTACCGACGATTCATAAAAGATTTCTCAAAAATTACTCGACCTCTAACTAAGTTGCTTGAAAAAGATACTTCGTTCGAATTCAATGATGAATGTCAAAAAGCATTCGAGTTATTAAAAGAGAAACTCACATGTGCTCCTGTGATCGTAAGCCCAAACTGGAATCTTCCGTTTGAACTTATGTGTGATGCAAGTGATTTCGCAGTTGGAGTTGTCTTAGGTCAAAAAGATGGTAAAAACTTTCACCCAATCTATTTCGCAAGTAAAACTCTCAACCCAGCTCAACAAAAATACACCATAACCGAGAAAGAACTTATGGCTGTAGTTTTTGCATTTGACAAATTTAGATCCTATCTTATACTATCAAAAACTATTGTTTACACTGATTACTCAGCTCTTAAACATCTGTTTAAAAAACAAGACGTAAAACCCCGTCTTATTCGATAGATTCTACTCCTACAAGAATTCGATATAGAAATCAAAGATAATAAAGGAATAGAAAATGTTGCTGCCGACCACTTATCTTGGATTGACAATAACGAGACAAGTGATGACAGTGAAGTTGACGGTAACTTTCTTAGAGAAACCCTTATGGAAATTAACACCAGAGATGAACCATGGTCCGCAGACCTTGCAAACTATTTGGTGGGTGATATTATACCAAAGGGGATGACATACCAACAAAAGAACAAATTCTTCTCTGACCTCAAACACTACTTTTGGAAAGAACCCTATCTTTTCAAAGTATGTTCTGACGGTATGATTAGACGATGTGTATATGGACCAGAAACTTGTACCATTTTAAATCAATGTCACGATGGACCAACCGGTGGACATTATGGACCGAACGTAACCACTAAAAAGGTCCTAGATTCAGGTTTTTACTGGCCAAACATAATCAAAGAAGCTCATACTCTAATTCTCCTTTGTGAAGAATGCCAAAAGACGGGAAATATTTCAAAACGTGATGAGATGCCCTTAACCAACATTCAAGTTTGTGAAATTTTCGATGTAAGAGGTATTGACTTTATGAGACCATTCTCAAAATCATATAAGTTTGAATACATTCTTATCGCTATTGACTACATATTTAAATGGGCCGAAGCTCAAGCCTTACCAACCAATGATGCCCGAGTGGTTAATACTTTCTTGAAGAAACTGTTCTGCCGTTTTGGAATGCCCAAAGCTCTAATAAGCGACTGAGGAACTCATTTTTGCAACAAAATGATGGAAAAAACTATGAAAAGATATGGAGTTAACCACCGATTCTCTACATCATACCACCCTCAAACAAGTGGTCAAGTTAAAAACACAAACAAAGCTCTTAAAAGAATTCTTGAAAAGACTGTTAAAGACACTCCTGCTATTTGGTCAAGAAAACTTGATGACGCTCTGTGGGCTTTTCGCACTGCTTACAAAACACCAACTAGTACAACACCGTACAAACTCATATATGGAAAAAATTATCACCTGCCATTTGAAATTGAACACCGTGCATACTGGGCCATGAAGAACTGTAACCCAGATCTCATCGCTGCTGGTGAAAAATGAATGTTTCAGTTACACGAATTAGATGAACTCAGATACCAAGCCTATGAAAACTCTCGGCTATACAAGGCAAGAACCAAAGTCTGGCGTGATAGAAAACTAAGAATGAGAAAAGAATTCAAACATAGAAACAAGATTATGCTTTTTTACTCAAAGTATAAATTCAAACAACCAAAACTATGAAGACAAAATTATCTATGCCATATACAAACGAAACACTGCCCAAATCTAAACTTGGTTGCGTTTTGCCCCCCAAAGACAGCTTGCGTTTTGACTCCCAAGACAGGTTGCGTTTTGGTTTTCTGTTGCGTTTTGAATCACAGGAAAAAAGGGGGGGCTGCGTTTTGATGAGGTGTTGCGTTTTGTTAAATACACAAGAACCAAACCGAATCAACTCGGTTATTACCGAGTTGACCCGGTCAACTCAAAGAGTTCAAGTCTGTCAACAAGAAAATGAAATGCATAAGACAAACTCAAATAAACCATCATCACAGCCTCAACTATAACAACAACATCAACAATTACATCCCTTAGGGGGGGGGGGGGGGGGGGGGGGACATCAACAAATCATATCAAATGCCTCCTTCATAATCAAAACAAAAACTTTAAACAAACTTACTCTATCTACTACCTCATCGGTCACATCAATATCTAATACTTCATTCTCTATCATCCCTTCCCCATCAAACAAACATGACTCCGAAAACTAAAAAGAACTCAAATTTTGTGTTGTATCATAGAAGCAATGACCTTAACAAGAATCAAGAACATGACAAGAATCATCATAGATCACATGTTGGCTAACCCCTTTTGATATTCGAAACTAAAAGAAATGCGTATACAAATTGTGTCCATAGTATTTCTTTGTCCTCGTTTTATGACGATACAAAGCATAAACGAACCTAACCCGAAGACCAATTTGTATGATTTCTTGAAGACGATGTGCTTTGAAGATTGGTCTCGGAATGATTAGATTGCCATAAAGGGTTTCGCTTGGTTCTTCCCATCTCGTAGGTTTTTAATATGAAAACCGATGTTTGTTCATGAATTCTTTTTGACAAAAAAAAAAATCTTTGATGCATGTTGTTTGTGAGAATAGTGTGTGACGGCAGATGTGGGAGGCAATCAAAAGGTTGTGTGAGTGAGATTAGAGATTGTATTCCCTTATATGAAGGGAGAGATGAGATGGGAGAGAGAGAGGATCATAAAGAAATGATGAGTGACTAATTCTAAGCGTTGAAAATGTGATTTAGGTTAGGATAGTGGAGTTTAATTAGGGATTGTTATGTTATACAGGACCATGTATAGTATGATTTATTTTTGAATTGGACCCGGGTACAAAAGTTGGGCTTGTGCAGAGGGGCCGAAATTTAAAGGTGATTTTGGGTATCCGGTTATCAACAATATTTTGGGCCATGTATAATTATATGTTGGGTTGCTGGCATAAATTATTGGTGATGAATTATGGTTATAGGCTGCCGGGCTGATTATTGTGGTTGGGCTAGACCGAGTTATATTGTTAAGTATAAAGTTATGTTAGTAGATTAAGCCGAGTACAACTAAGACTCTTTCCACTACAAGTTTTAAGTTAGACAAAGTAGATCCGTTGACGGAACATTCAAACACAACATTTTGTCGTAGTAATAAACGATATTTTTTATTTTTTTGAAACACCAACACCTCAAACATGATACAATACGCTAAAAGATCCGATGAGAATTCGGACTACGATGACATGTGATCACGGAGTTGATTTGGTATCCCTTATTTGAGATTGAAGTTGGATTTCACAAAGGCTGTCTACTATTTCCATCACGTTGACCTTCTTCTATTTTCTATCGTTGATGACTGCTTGAACCGTAATAACAGTAATGAATAAGACTTAGATTATCTAGTTTCCAGCGTCAAGGGGTGGTTGATGAAGACATGTGAATACTATCACTTAAAGGAGTTTACGTTGTAGTACTCAGTTCACACTCAAATGTCGATGTGATAATTTTCACAAATAGGTGTTTGTACTTCTTATACCTTTTGATGGAGTATAAGGTAACCTAGATATTTCTCTGCAAAGGCCGTTCTGTATTCCACAATAGTGCAAGATTAAAGTAACAAATTTGGGGGGATTTCACTTCAGTTTTCAAGTTTGGTATATCGGGTTTACTTCAACCAAGGTGAACACAGACAATATGCCACAGAAATACGAGGTTGGTAGAAGTTAGCCAAAGAGTTAATGGTTTAGATGTAATCAGCAATTCTCACATGCATTCAAGACAAAGGTACTTCAAATCTAAGCCAATTCTCAAGGTTCTCAACGACCATCCATATACAATAACCTTGATAACCAAGTTTTCTTTGAATTCTTGCTTCCTCCCTTTAACGGTTTTCTGAAGACAAGAGAGTAATGCTTTGTTTAGATCTTAAGATTTGTGCTTAAGACAAGAACTTCTCGAGTATATGAGCGTACACGACAATGATGCTTTCTGAGAGTTCGCAACCATCATGGGGGAAAATGTGTACATCCGGGACTTAGTTGACTTTGATGTTATCGTGTCAACTTCTAGGGGGAAGTAGTGTATACTACTTTACTTAGTATGGTTTATGAAGTATTCTGCATACGTGAGAAGAATTGTTGCTGATTTCTCGCATGCACCCCCAACGAATATTCACCAAGCCCTGATGACAAGAACATTGTCGTTTGGTGTGGTTTGGACTTCTACAAAATTCCGCGTGCACGTTAAGACAAATAGGAAGATTGTTCAAGCTTACTGAACTTCAAAGTTCCAGAATCTGCTTAAGATAGGATGTTGTTTTGTGGGGAATCTGATTCCAGAAACTATCGCCGAAAATAAGGAGTCTATGAAGAAAGCTTTTTCCAAGACATGCTGCATGATTGGGGAAAGTTAATCCATTCATGCATACTACAATAGTCCTGTACAAGTAAAAGACAATGGAAGATACCAAGCTGGAGTACCAAGTTTCAAGACAAGGAGAACTCAGAAGACATCTTCAGCTTTGGAAGTGCTTGAAAAAAAGAACCTTTAAAAATAAAAAATTTTTGTTGTATTTGTACATGATAGAACATTGTAAGTATTCCGTTATGTGTCCACATATTGGGGAAGAATGTTAGCCTTAAAATATGATGACATGTCCGGAATTACATTAGTTTTAATTTACTAGCGTGACACATCGGGACTATTAAAGACAAGCTACGATAGTTGGTGTTCACTAGGACTATAAATACCCCCTCCATACTTCCATGGAGGGGTGAAGCTCACATTTGTAAAGTGTGTAAGTGTGTGTGTTTTCTCTCAACACATACACTCTTCCCATCTCATTTATCCTTCAACTCTAATAATATGGCTTTACATCTTTTTCATTTTACACAACCTCTAGATCTTGTTTTAATCCCTTGTTCCTATTCAATTTAACTGTACAAAATGCCCTTAACCAACATTTCAATTTTGTGAAATTATTGATGTATGGGGTAATGAACTTTATGGGACCATCCCTAAATCTATATGTTTAAGATACATTCTAAGTCGCTAGTTGACTACATATTTAAATGGGCCGAAGCTCAAGCCTTACCAACCAATGATGCCCGAGTGGTTATTACTTTCTTGAAGAAACTATTATGCCGTTTTGGAATGCCCAAAGCTCTAATAAGCGACCGAGGAACTCATTTTTGAAACAAAATGATAGAAAAGACTATGAAAAGATATGGAGTTAACCACCAATTCTCTACATCATACCACCCTCAAACAAGTGGTCAAGTTGAAAACACGAACAAAGCTCTTAAAAGAATTCTTGAAAAGACTGTTATAAGACACTTACCTGCTATTTGGTCCAAGAAAACTTGATAGACAGCTCTTGTGGCTTTTCACACCTCTTACAAAACACAACTGTACAACATCGTCCACACCATATATGGAAAAAATTGTCACAATGCCATTTTTTCCCAAATTAACACCGTTGCATGACCTGGGCCATGAAGAACTGTAACCCAGATCCCATCGCTGCTGGTGAGAAACGAATGTTTTCAAGTACAAGCACGAATTAGATAAACTCAAGATACAAGCCTATGAAAAACTCTCGGCTATTACAAGCAAGAACCAAAGTCTGGCGTGATAGAAAACTAAGAATGAGAAAAGAATTCAAACATAGAAACAAGGTTATGCTTGCTTTTTTACTCAAAGTATAAATTCAAACAGCTGAAACTTAGATCTTGCTGGATAAGACCATACGTAGTGAAACATCAATATCCATCCGGATATGTTGAACTACATGGAAAAGATGGAAAGACTTTTATTGTTAACGGCCATCGACTTAAGTTATATCATGAAGAAGAAGAATATAATGACCTAAGGGAAGTAGTCACTCCCTTCTTTCCCAAAGAATGAATTCCAAAAGAAAGAGTCTAGCTAATGACTCTTCTTAAAAAAAATTAAGCGCTTCTCGGGAGGCAACCCGTGCTTTACTTAAGTGTGAAGGAGCCCCTCTCCACTCGTATCCTTTATTTATTTTCAAAAAAAACAACAAAAATATTGTTTTTATGCTTGTGTGTTTACTTTTATGCAGGTAATATAGCTTAAAGATTGGAAAATTATGAAGTAAGCTCAAGGATAGCTCTCTCGTAGCTATACAGTTCTATATGCTTAAAGATTGGAAAATTATGAAGTAAGCTCAAGGATAGCTCTCTCGCAGCTATACATTTCTATATGCCCTAGGAAGTACCTTTTTCCCTTAATTTTCTCTATTCTCTAGTTTATCAGTTATCACATTGAGGGAAATGTTCAACTTAAGTGTGGAGGGGAGCCAAATAGGAAAAATTAATCATATCCCTCCATGTTTGCCCTACCAAAAAAATTTCCAACTGATATTTTAACGAAAATCTTAATATATATGCTTTCAAAATAAAAAAAGCTCTTAGTAAGGCAAATCCAACCGGATTGACATCATAGCTAGCACAACCTAATCCACTAAATTGTGAGAAATTTAGCCTTAAAAATATTTAGGTACCCACCTTTGGTACCTAGGATAATTGATGCCTTTAGCTTGTTCGAGTTAAGGTTTGAATGCAATTGCAAGTGTATCATCCATCGTTACGGCTGTGTATTTGTAATTTGTCGCCTTTTCCGGAGCATTGGTATTGGTTGAAAATTATATTTGAGTGAGCCGGTAATTTAGAAGCTCTAAAACTTATGCTTGATCATCATTTACTAGACCGATGCCTGATTAATCATATGTTATGAGGTGAAATTAATCCCACAAGTTCCTGTTCTTGCAAGCACCCCTTTAGTACTAAGTTGCTAAAATACCCAAGTGAAGAAAGTCAAAGTTGAAAGAAGAAGTTTTGTGTCATGCCTTAGTTGATATAAAAAAAAGAAATAATAAAAAAGGGTAAATTACACTGTTGGTCCCCAAGGTCCACCCCGTTTGCGGATTCAGTCCCCCGTTTTGAAAATCGGTGGAAATGGTCCCAAAAGTGGTCATTTTGGTGCGTGTTTGGTCCCAAGGGATGAACGATCATTAAGTCGTTTCGTTAGTGATGAGTACTATTGTAATTTCGCATAAAAAGTATTATAGTGTGCCCATGGTCCCTAACTATAAATTTTTTTGTGTACACGTGTATACTCCCATCACATTAACATTTATTATTTTTACTATTCACCTCACTTACGCCTCTCATCCCTATCATTTTCACAAGATTATCCCCCCGAATTATATTCCAACTCTCCCACAAATCACTCACACAACCATACCTACAGTCTATTTCTTCGATCAAACCCCACATGAATGGTGTTAGTGGACCACACGGGATGGAAGCTTCGCCGTCGACAGTGGACGGGCACCACCAAGCAACTCATCGAACAACTCGAATCGACTTATGGTAATGATTTGAAGCGCTTTTTCTCAAAGTTAATTTATTTACAAATGTAGTGTTCTTTACTTGTTTTATTGTTGATTTATAAAGTTAGGGTTTGATTTTGATTTTCAGATAATGCACCTAATATGTTTTCGATTCGAATACATCATGGTGGAAATTTTCAAAGGTATCCCGGCCGAATGTATGTCAGTGGTCACATTGATATATTTGATATGGTCGATATCGATTTGTTTACTGTCATTGCGCTGAACATGATGGTTCTTAAATTAGGTTACACAGGTGAATCTGAGCCCATGTTTTACAATTATCTTAGACCCCTCACCAGTCTAGATGAAGGATTGTATGCTTTGGCTTGCGAGGAGGATGTTCGTTGCCTGGCTACCCTTGTTAGGAGCTTTAAGTTGATTGAGGTCTATATAGAGCATGGTATTACCGTTTTAGACTCTTATCTTAGGGCACCACAGTTTAGGGCAACAATAGAAGATATTACTGATGAGCCTGCAGGTAGCATTGTAGCAAACAAAACTGAAAAAATGTTGTTGTTGACCTGGCATGAGTCTATTAAAACCACCAAGGAACCTGTTTGTGACTCTGTTACACCTAGCTCTTTGCCACAACATGATTCAAGTACCCCTTGTAAGGATTATGTTTGTGAGTCCATTACACCTAGGTGTATGCCTGATTGTATTTTAACCCCTCCCACTGATGAGTCTGTCATCACATATACACAGTTGAGTGGTGTACATGGAGTTGACACACAAAGCCATGTTCTCCCGACAATACAATCGCAGTTTAGTGACATAAACCTGAGTTTTGTCTCACAACAAGCAACTGCTAGTCAGGTTATAGATGATGTGATGAGGCAATTATCATTTGATGAAACAGAATTGGATGGAGAGGCAGGCTTTGCTGATGTTGCGGGGAGTGGTGTGGACAGTTCAGGGTTAAGTCATGATGAGTCATTTGGAGTTGATGACTTGGACTTGAACTTAAATGAACCTGTAAACCTAAATGTTTCCCAAGTTGAAACACAATCTGAGCTCCCTGTGTCTGAGGAACCAGATGTTGGTCATACTCAGGAACCCATTTTAGCAGAGGTTAGCACTCAAGAACCCATTGTGGCAGAGGTTATCACTCAAGAACCAATTATGGCAGAGGTTAGCACTGAGGCACGTATTGTGGAAGAGGTTGGAACTCAAGAATTCAGTGTTGAAGATGTTGTAATTGAAGATTATGTTAGTTTTGGGGAAGATGGGGAAGATGCTGAACAGGGTAATGGTCAAGAAGATGAATCAACTCCTACTAATGGACAGTTCTTCTATGATGATGAAGGAATAGATACTACATATGAAACTGAATATGATGTTCAGTCTAGTAAAGATGCAGGTACATATGATGATGATGATGTAGATGAAGATTTTTTGGTAGATGAAGAGAATGAGATTGTAGAGCATGATGTTGATGTCCATTTGTTTGGTATTAGCATAGATCTTCCATTTGACAACATTGGTATCACTAATCTAGTGCCAGATGATGTTTTAGAAGGAGCGGACGTGGATGTTGTCAATGCGGATGGTTTCGACAATGACCCTGGTAATGATGAAGAAAGAAATTACAGGAAGAGAAGGTTAGCCGAATTGAGGACGAAAATAGAAGGTGTTATAAATGCTAGTAGTTAGTGGAAGTACTCATTTTACACTGGCCAATAATTTACTACTCCAGAAGAGGCTAAGGACAGAGTCTACCTGCATTCCATTGAAAGCAGAAGGAATTTAAAGCTGTATAAGAATGATAGTGTCAGGATAAAAGCAAGATGTGAAGGAAAAGTGCTTGTATTTACAATGTCACAAGGTACTGGATGAACTGGCTCAAATAGTGGAATGGAAGCTGGGCTGTAGTATATTGGATATCATAACACAAGCCTAGGAATGATGGTTGGCCGATTTCTAGAGAGAGAAAATGGGAAGTTCTAGTGAGAGAAAGACACTTAGTGTGTGTTTGTTATACAATGAACAACCAACCCCTCTCAATGGCTGAGAGGGGGTTTAAATACAAGAGTTTATGTGCCCTAAGTGGGCTATGGAGTGGGCTAACATGTGGGTAAAGACCCGGCCCAACGCCATAAGTCATACGGTAACTAAACGATTAATATTAAGACTACGAGCTAACCTATGCTAGACATAACACGGGGTGACCGAGTCTTTTTCATGATCCTAACAATCTCCCCCTAAGGGAGGTCACCCCAGAAAATACAATTCGAATCCTAGCATTATGTGTCTTGGACTTTAGACTTTAGCTCGTAATCTTTGATTCTTCATTCATTGATCACTTTGTACATAGTGAGTAGTGATCTTTTGTCTTTAAGCGCGAGCTTGTTCCTTTAGGCTTGTCTTTGAATGTGATCTTGAGCTTTCTTGAGATCATCAGCCAAAGTAAATCTCTAATCATCATCTTGTGATCTTTTGCCATCTTGCGTGCTTGTGACTTTTGGGCCGACATGCTCATACTTGTTGCAATCTTGAAAGCTTGACTTTATGCTCGTATTACTTCATCAATTTATAACTTCATCACTTTAACATGCTGACGAAGAAGTTGATATCAGAGTTGCGGAAGCTTTAGGTCATTCTCTCTTGATGTTGTAAGGTCATTGAGTCTTGAGTATGAGCATGTGGCAATGAACTTGACTCTGCTGGAACAGGTTGACACCACCTCCATCTTTATATGTACCTGCACTAAAACAGTTAGCAATAAAGTTGAGGGGCGAATATGGCTTTGTCATTCGCCCGTGTTTGGTTGGAGTAACCTTCGAATCCGTGAGGACCGACCTGTGATCAGGTAGATTCAATCTTAAGAAGAATCTCCTTGACAGGATTTCCAGCATGAGTGTCGGATCTTCCAATGTATAAACATCAGAATCGCCTTACTTGTCTGTTCTCTTAGTCGGAACGTCTCAAAGCAGACAGCACGACAAGAGTGAATCGGTTAGTTACTATCTTACCGATTGAAGAGGAAAATTGATTTGAAAATCAATCGACGTGTCACTTGAGAAATTGATTTTGTGACACATCGAGAGTGTTAAGATTTTATCAAACTTCGTCAATCGTCAATTCAAAAGTCTGGACCGATTCGATGTCCAGTGTCACAAGTTTGATCCATTTAAGGATCTCACAAGTCACCTACCATGAGCTTGTTTGATGTTGGCTCAAGCAGGATTTCCATCTTCATTGTGAATACATAAGTATCACTCGGATGTTCTGGCAAAATCACAAGGATGATGCGTAGGACTCTGAGTATATATTCCTTGTTTTCACAGTGTGTGAAGAACAAGTACATTTGAATAGTGTCCTAACGAGATTAATTGATGATCTCAAGGCTCTAGACTCAATAGTGCATTTTGATTTTAGTGAGCGGAGGCTGGAGCTGACTGCCACCTTTTCAATACCGACTAACTCGGAGTGAGAAAGTCAGTAGATTACGTGTTACGTCTCCGTGAGAATTGAAACAGAAATCTTTTGAGAGATTCTGAGTGGCTAGGGAGGGTTGTGCAGCGTATCACTGGGTCCATGATACTTGTCTTCAATGTCAGCAATCAACCATGTGATTCTGACAGCATATGAATTGACCCGGTTTCTGCCTAATGTTTAAGGAGGGCTGCTTTCTTTACACCCTTTATCTTAACATTTCTTTTTCATTCTTCAACCCCTTCAGTGCTTACCGAGACTTCATTACTAGTACCTTGTTGGGTATGTTCCAGTACTAGCTCCATCTCAGTCCGCACTATTCCCTTATTCTCACATTTCTCCTTTTGTAGTCATACCTAAGGACTTCTACACTAACTAGTGGATTGTCCCTGGGTAGATCCCTCCGGCTCTGGCGGGATCGTGGGAACTAATACCTAACCTTACCATCCTTATAACTCCGATAAAGTAATTACAGGGTCGGTCTTTGGTATTTCCACAATTGCCATCATACACCATTTGCTCCCTCTCAATATGTGCATCGATATTCAAAAGAGTTTAGCACATATGGGAGAGCATATTAATGAGTTCAAAAATATCACATTTGTATCAGATTTTCATATTTAAGTCACATTCTCTCCCCCGATCAAAAATTTCAAACCCGTTGAGATTTTGGATCTCAATTGATTTAAGTTAGGAAAATTTGGGAGAAAATGTGTCTGATTTATACAAGCCGATAATGGAACATATTCATGCTCCCCCTCAATATGTAACCCCGTTAGATACAAAACCTTTCTCAATTATTTATATGATGACTCAAAAATGCATGTTAGATGTCATAAATTTGAAAAGCACTCTCCCTCTTAATCAATGACAAATTTTGAGAAAGACAAGTCCGATTAAGTTTCAAAGAACATCTTTCCACCAAATGAGACACAAACAATTTTCGGAAGAATCATAGACGGAAAATTATTTGGATAAAAAGAAGATTTCTCTTCTGAATCAAGAAATAATGCACTGAAGCGTACATTAGATCGAGGGTGCACGGATATAAAGTAATCCATGCCCGGGAGAACTTAATCACCCGTTGCTAGGAACAACCGTCTTTTTGGCGACATGCTTTCCTCATTTTGAAAACCGGGTTGCATATCAGAAATAATAGCAAGCCATTAAGACATGTTTTGAAAAGTTTAAACTTCCGTTCGAGCTTCATTTACAAACCCGTGTCATTGTTGAATGACATTTCTAGGCCCGTAAATGTTATCGATAAATGGAAGACATGTCTTGAGAAACTATATTTTTGGAATTTTCTATTTTATGATTTTTATGGATTTTGTTGGTTTTATATTTTTGTATTTTGTTTTTGGTTTTGAATATGCACATATATACATAGGATACTTGAAGCAAGTCCGTTACTCATCCTTGTCATCCTGAAGACGCTTGAGTGTCTCTGGCGACATACACTTCATGCCAAGCCTTGGGAGAATAAATTCAAATTTCTCTCTCGGTAGAGCCTTAGTAAATATATCCGCCAGTTAATACTCTGTCCTCACGAAGTATAACTCAACCACTCCCTTCTCAACTTGTTCACAAATGAAATGATGTCTGATGTCGATGTGTTTAGCCCTGGAGTGCTGGACGTTGTTGCAGCAGAGGGCAATGGCACTCTTGTTGTCATAATACAGAGGGACGTGATTATATGCAAAGCCATAATTGGACAATTGAGACCGCATCCATAGGATTTGGGCACATCATCCAGACATAGCTATATATTCAGCCTCTGTTGAAGAGATGGACGTGCTAGTTTACTTCTTAGATGACCAGCTTACTAACTTATCACCAAGTAATTGAGCACTGCCAGATGCGCTTCTTCGAGTGTCTTGACAACCTGCATGATCTGCATCTGCGTATGCTGTTAGTGCCATAGCGGTGTCTTTCGGATACTAAAGCCCCATGTTAATGGTTCCTTAAATATACCGAAAGACTCGCTTAACTGCTTCTAGGTGCTTTTTAGTGGGCTTAGATTGATATCTAGCATACATGCACACTGCAAAAACTAGGTCAGGTCTGCTGGTTGTGAGATACATCAGGTATCCAATCATACCCCTATATCGAGTCTGGTCAACAAGGATACCTGAGAGGTCCTCATCCAGTTTGGTCCGATCAACCATGGGAGTGTCAACAGGGTCACTGTTATGAAGATCAAATTTCTTTATAATCTCTTTAGCATATTTAGATTGATTTATGAAAATGCCTCTGGGATTCTGAGAAATTTGTAAACCTAAGAAAAAGGATATTTGACCCATCATCGACATTTGAAATTTAGAGCTCATTTCATTTGAAAAACGGTCACAATCTTGAGGATCAATCGAGGCAAATATGATATCATCAACGTATATTTGAACATGGAGAGAATGTTTGCCTGTTTTCCGAATGAATAATGTCGGATCGACTACACCCTTGGAGAATCCTTGAGACAAGAGAAACTTCGACAGAGTGTCATACCACGCCTGTAGTGCCTGCTTCAGCCCGTAGAGAGCTTTCTTCAGACGGTAGACATAATGTGGACGATCTGGATCAACAAAGCCTTCAGGTTGACTGACATAGACTTCTTCTTTAAGCTCGCCATTTAGAAAGGCAGTCTTCACGTCCATTTGATAAAGGATTCTTCAAAGTCAAGTCCATCCTTTTGACGAAATCCTTTCACTACTACACGCGCCTTGTTTTTCAACACATCACCATACTCGTCGAGTTTTACTTTATAGATCCACTTGAGAGCAATAATTTTGGCACAGTCCAGAGGAGGCACTAGTTCCCATATGCCCAGTCAATCAAATTCATGGATTTCATCCTGCATTGCTTGAAACCAGCACAGTAACTGCTGATTGGAAGTTCTTCGGTTCGACCTTTGACTGTATAGAATTGTAGAAGCACCATAATGCATCGGTTGCAAGCTGTTTTCTTGTGGAGACTAGTCGATAAGGATTTCCAATAATGTTATCAATCAGGACATAAAAACGCGACAACTATCAAAAGACTACGATAATTAGCAACCTAGAATGCTTTCGATAATGATTCTCAGATACATGTGGGACAACTTCCAGGTTAAACATAAAAATTACACGTAACTTATAGAATTTAAAATGCTAAACGGAAACGGTTAAATTATTGGCCTAAAATTTACAGGGTGTCACATCTTTTCCCCGTTAAAAGATCTTTGTCCTCAAAGCTTAAGACGTAACATCTGCCACGGGTGCATAGTTGGCGAAGAGATGAGGATATTTCTTCTGCATCTGATCTTCACGTTCCCAAGTAAACTCAGGACCTCTCCTAGAGTTCCAACGTACTTTAACGATTGGGATACGACTTTGCTTTAGACGTTTGACCTCACGGTCCATGATTTCAACAGGTTCTTCTATGAAATGGAGCTTGTCATTAATTTGGATTTCATCCAACGGTATAGCAAGAGTTACGTCAGATATGCATTTCTTCAGGTTCAAAACGTGAAATATGCTATTAACCCTGCTCAATTGCTCAGGGAGTTTAAGTCGATAGGCAACGGTTCTAACTTTGGCAATGATTTTGAAAGGTCTAATATATCAAGGGTTAAGCTTTCCCCGTTTGCAAAATGTATCACCCCTTTCAATGGCGACACTTTTAGCATGACCTTCCCACTTGAAACTCAAGGGGTTTATGTCTTACATCTGCGTAGCTCTTTTGACGATCGTGGGCAGCTTGAATACGACTCTTGATTTGAATGATCTTCTTAGTTGTCTCATGGATGATCTCTAGGCCAGTGAGCTGACTATCTCCGATTTCATTCCAGCAGATAGATGATCGACACTTACGCCCATACAACGCCTCAAATGGTATAACCTTAATACTTGTATGGTAACTGTTGTTATATGAAAATTCTACCAACGACAAATGTCTATCCTAGCTTTTCCTGAAATCAAGCACACATGCACGAACATGTCTTCCAGCGTCTGAATGGTCCTCTCACTTTGACCATCAATCCGTAGGCGACAGGTTGTACTCGTATCCAATCAAGTACCTAGTGTTTTATGAAGAGACTTGATGTGTCGCCGTGTGGTGTATATTTAGTGATTATCAAGTTTTACATTTATATTTAGCCGACAAACCTAAAGACAACACTTTAACGGGCAGTGTACCCGGTCAAGATGTAGCTTCACGATAAGTAGGGTGTCGAACACTAAGAGTGAGAGTTAACCTAATATTCTATCAGTAT
This sequence comes from Tanacetum coccineum, assembly GCA_026074375.1. Lineage (NCBI taxonomy): Eukaryota > Viridiplantae > Streptophyta > Magnoliopsida > Asterales > Asteraceae > Tanacetum > Tanacetum coccineum. Next base: position 20,540 of record BQNB010037957.1, on the reverse strand, counting down.
TTTAGTTCTATCTAGATTAGTCTAATTAATTGATAAACCTATGCTATACATATTTACTAGTGGTAAATGGGGGGTTTTCAGCCTGAGAGACTGGCACAGGTTTGGTGGTATCAAAGATTAATTCAAAACACAATACAAACTAAAGAAATTAATCACAAGATAAAGAAGCGGTACAAGCCAAATAATAGAAAACTGTACGAACCATGTTAAATCCAATTACAAGTTGGTTTGTTTATTTAGTGCAATGGCTACTTATTTTGAGGCGGCATATCATTCTTAAGACTTAGGCGGTTCTTCTTCCTAAGACCTAGATACGAACAATCCTGTCACGATTAACGCATTTGCATAAAGCATCCTATAGTCTATTTATAATCTATCATAGGGAATTAAAGCAGTGATGATCCTGTTAATACCATAGCCCATCGGGGCTTTACCCACTTATTGCTTGATGTTGTCTTATAAACCGGTAGTCCACCACCAAAATCAATACCAATCAATTAAGAACAATACTAGTTGAACAATTATCGGTTCACCTGCCGGTCCAACTAATCTCATAATCAAAGGGTAAGGACAAGGTTTCATTTGTGATCCTATTGGTCTGGGCATATAAGGCACAACATGGAGAGCTATCCCGACATCTAGATCACTGGTTAAGTCTTACTAGACCCAGTTGAATGATAGGTCGCATGTACAAGCACATAAACAAGTATGAGGCGATAAACATAATTAAACAACAATAATAAATTAAGCAAGCCGGATTAAAACAAACCAAACATTATAATCTTCATTAACATGGCTAATACCCGAGGGTATTAGCCCACAACCATTGTCATTTTACAAACATGATCAAACAATTTGAAATCGAATGATTAAGAAAGTAAGAATTACACAATGTATTCTATGGAATTATGGTTGATGCTTGACCTTGGCTGCTTCTAATATCTTGGAAAAATCGTCTTCAGAGATTATGGTATAGAGAATATAATTTTTGCACACTGAAACTCGTTTTTGAGCCTCGTATTTATAGTGTATGAAAATAGCCTAGATACGTCGAATAGAGAGAGTTGAATACAACGTATAGGGTTAATTTCCTTGGAGTTTGCTATAAGATCAAATTAATCAAGATTAATTACCATCAATCACATTAACTTCGTATCTTTGACTGATGACTAGTTGTGCATACGGCGTATAGGTGAAGAGTAATACGTCGTATAAGGAATTGATCATTACGCGTATTCTTGTGATGAGCTGGCACTGATACGCCGTATCTTCCTTGTTGGATACGGCATATAGTATTTCATCAATGTAATATCTACTTATTATATTAAGTACTACTTTTTCACGGGAATAAAATTTTGTTTCATTTCATTTCATTACGTAACATAATTTACATTTCTAAAGTAAACGAGTTCACGCAACGACCTATGCCTATTCTATCTATGTTTACATCAAGTAAATGTCCTAATATGTCAAGTCAACAATCTAATATCCATTTTATCATATACGTTATTCATTTAACAAAGTTTTCACAACGATAATACCAAATGAGCTTAAACCATTAACGTTTACGTTTAAACCCTAATTTCATGTAAAGTACACATTCAAAATGAATGTACAATCAATAAAAGCACATGAACAAGTATCATAGCATCTTATTTGAATATATTTTCCCTCCAAAATAAGATACAAGTCCTTTAAAGCATAATATACAAGTCATTAATGCACGATATTCAAAATAGCTGTTTTACCTTCGTTTTCCTAAGAAACTTATACAAACTAATAAAGTACAAGTTACAAGCAAGTCATGCACTTCATTTACAATCCATATACATCCTTATTTCATGAAATTACAAGAAACCAAAGTCAAAAACCCTAAACCGAGCTAGTTTCTAAATCAATACCCGTTTATTGATTTTTACCCATTCTAAACCCAAACCATTACCCAAATAAGTTGTGAATACATAATTTACAACATTTCAAAATCACATTTCATCATTTTAACAACAATGTACAAGAATTAAATCATAGAAACCTTAAACAAACCTTAATTCTAACCCGCGACCCATTTTGCTATTTTTACCCATTTTGAACTCGAACCACTAATCGAATATTGTTATAAACTCTTAATACAAACCTTATAATCCATAATCTATCATTAATAATCAAATGCATACCAAAAATAAGCATGAAAACCCTAAACGTGCCCTATTGAACCCGTACACCATTTTTGCTTATTTAGACCCATTTTAAAACTCAACTTTGCAAACAAGCACCTTGATGATGCACCTCCTTCATGCCTAAGCAGCTTACAATCTCCTTAACTTCATTTCTTGGTTACAAAATGGGCCACATCACCACCTTGTGGCTTCATTTTAGCCGCGGCACACAAACACTCCCACAACCTTCCACCTTGCATTCTAACCTTGCTAACTCACCCCATAGCCTATCCGTGTCACCTCCTAGATCTCTCTAATCATACCCTCTAGGAATGAGATACCTTTTACTCTTAAACTTACTCACCAAAGGTTCTTGCACTATAAATAGATGCGCACCCTTTACCAATCAACTCACACCTTCATTTCTTTTTATCTTCTAACAATGGCATCCAAGGTCTGATCAATAAAGTCCTAAGAGGTCCTAAGAGCAGAAGTGAAGTGAAGAAACCAAGTCTTGAAGCCTCGAGGTCTTGATCCTAGGCGTACAAAAGCAAAAGTCCCATTTTGACCCGTTTTCCATTCAATAAGCTCAAACCCAGGTTCTAAAGGTTCAATTTCTATTTCAATACTTTCATAATGTTCATATGATCATATTCACACTCTTGTTAAAGTTATAGAACTCAAAATCAATTCGTTATTCACTTTTGATCCAAAACGAACCCATGAAACCCTAAATTCGTGTTTTTCCTTAATCTATAAGCTAATCTTGTAAACTGAAGTTATAAGCTATTCTAATAAGCTTATCTAATGATATTATAATCACTTTATTAAGTCATGAAAAGATTTAAATTAAAAACCTACGCGTTTTTGTTAATTAACCCTAAAACGACCCGTTTTGATTTCTGGCTTAACGAATCATGATTTTAAACTTTCGTTACGTAAAAAAAATCTTATTTTAGCTTATTTTAATAAGCTATAACTTGCAAATATCTTGTGTAATATTAAAAATAGCTTGCATGCAAATTAGGACTAATTTTGTAATAATTTCCATGTATAGGGGTATATATTGTAACTTTTTGAAATTATCAAGTACAAGGGCTGAAAATGTCATTTTATTAAAGTTATAACTATAAGGACTTATTTTTCCAAGTTTCAAAGTTAAAGGTTTAATATGTAAATACTTTTTATATAAAAGACTAAACTCGTAAAAGTTTATAATCCAAGGGTATATTTTGCCAACTTTGCAAACTATTAAAATATTATATTTTTATATTAATTATAAAAATAAATGTTTAAAAATTATAAAACATTATAATCTTATCGTATCACAATACTAGAGAATTTCATGTGAGGGGTTCCATTTGGATATTTGTTTTGACGAGTTTGCTGGGTTTACGATTTAAAGTGCTTGGGCTCCTCAAACAATACTGCCTCTGGATTATGATAGCCTGAACGGTGATACAATACTCCATAATAATTCAATCAAAGATGATATTCTTTATAATGTAAAACATATTCAATCAAACTAAGACTCGACATATTATCCCAGGTTACGTGACGAAGCTGCTTTCTTTTAATCGATATTCTGAACTTTCCCGCCTGAGTAGATAACATCGTACCACCATACGGACGTCTTTTACTTGATATACTTTTGCCATCAATCAGATTTCCTTATTCTGTTAAGGTGAAGTTCATAACCTTGCCTTTACTTATTTACATGTTTTATAAACCCGCGAGGGGGATACATGCTTGTTTACAAACTCTTTTACATACTCATTTATTTTATAACAATGTGATTACTTTTCAAAGATTTAATGAGTTCATAGCCTCACTTTCAAATCTCTTATATTTTATAAACCCGTAAGGGGGATACATGTTTAAACCATGAATACAAGTGTTTTCTAAATGTATACTATCCAGACATGTATGCTATCCAGATATATTATTGCCTAAGTAGCTTTCAGTGCCATTATTTCCATATCATGAACCATTAATTGCTTACGAGTGAGCGTGAATGTTGTGAATAGATCTATTGGGTGTAACAATCCGTATTTTTGATCAATGTACGACGCTATTAAATTCACTATTTATTTTTTTTCTCGTACGCGTTCGCTTTTAATTTTAATAGTGAAGTTAAATCGCGTAAACAAAAAATCAACAATCAACGTAAACGGGCACCAAACAAATTAAAGTTTATGTCAACAATAATAATGTTCTCCATGATAATTGTCCCTGCAATGCAAATATTTCCTTTATGATAACTTGTATTCAACTATTACATTTCAAACCTATGAATTTCACTCAACCTTTGTGTTGACCCTTTTTATGCATGTTTATCCCAGGTAATTGAGCAACTTATGGCATGGAGTGGCATGGACTTGAAGATGGCTAAAACTTGTTATCATTCACATTTTATGTTTCTAGATTTTAGGACCTGCCTTTGTAAAACTCTGATTTTAAATGAATGATAACGTATCTTTTAAAAACGTCTCTTTTGAGTCGTTTTCTATGATTGTGTCTGTGATTCATGAAGTAATACCCCAGATTAGCTTCCGCTGCTATATTTATCAAAATGGGGGTGTTACATATAGTGCGCAAGGTAATGTAACTAGCGATTTTTCACAAAACGATATGCTAATTTTTTTTAATTTGATCCATTTTTAGGCATTTTTAAGCATATTTGTAAAAATAAGGACAAGTACATTCTAATTCTCCATCCCCCCACTTAAATTATACAACGTCCTCGTTATATATATATAACATTTAAATCATATGGGAAAGAGAATTAGGACGAGGAAACTCCCCTGATAGTTTGCTCCGTATGGTTCTCCATTATGAGTATTCGAACAAAAAGTGTGTTGAAGAGGGCTTCAGATTCCCTTAAAATTCAACACATGGCTCTTTTTTTTCAGATTATACCATTAAGTCGATTTCGTTTTTAGCAAGGTCCTGCATGAAAGTTTAGAAGACGATCGTGCAATTTGTACTTTCGCTAACCTACAATACAGGCAAACAATTAAACACACAACTGTACAGGTTACAATACGTCATATCTAAAACTCAAGGATACGCCGTATGTAATCCTGTGAAAACAATAAAATTACTGGAAATTAAATAATGGAATTAAATATACTGATAACGTCCAGACATGCATACGCCGTATCCAGTAGGTTTGATACGCCGTATGGCATGTCTGGGAAGACAGACTCAACAATAAATTAAAATTCAAATAATTAAATGCGACAAATAATTAAAATATGGCCGGGTTGTCTCCCAGGAAGCACTTTTGTTTTAGCTGGTCATTAATTTTGACCTTTCTCACCTACCCTGTGGTTTTGTCCAGCTCGACCAACTCGTTCCCTTCTGTGTTGATGCATCCATCATAGTATTTCGTTAACATATGCCCATTGACTTTGAAGCTGAAATTACTTTTATCGGTGATTTCCACGGCTTCATATGGATGCATAATTTTTATAATGAAGGGACCGGACACTTTGATCTGAGTTTTCCTGGGTGCAATCTGAAGCGAGAATTAAACAATACGATTTTGTCCCCCATTTCAAAGTTTTTATCT
>BQNB010037957.1:0-12383 GCA_026074375.1 Tanacetum coccineum | reverse complement strand
CCAAAGTGGGATCTGTTACTTTTGGAGGAAGTAAAGGAAGTATCAATGGAAAAGGTACAATTAGATTAGGAAATTTAGTTTTTGTAGCTGAGATACTCAAGAAATTTGATCTTGTGCATGTCAAAGCTGCCATCACTCCCATGGAGACCAAGTTGCCTTTGACAAAGGAAATGAAGATTGCTATAGATTGTTGAAAATGATGGAAAAACAAGCAGGCATTAGAAAGTAATGAAATGTGTAGAGTTGAAAGCCTAGGATAGAAGTTGAGAAGAATAACACTTGGTGAAGGTGCTATGCACTAACACAACAAATGGTTATCAGTTCACCATGTCTAACCAACATAAGGACTGGCTAGTCCAAGAGCAAACGGCTCTTGGTAAAGACTTCTCAAATCCGTTCTATGGTTGACAACTTGCAAATAAGTTGTATGGTTTTCAACTCACCATATCTGTTAAAGTGAAGAGTTGGCTAGTGGTATGTGCTTAATTACACATACCTTTTACCTTTAAAAACAAGCTAAAATAACCAAAAACGGACTTAAAATGCCAAATATATGCTTGTTTTGCTAATTGCCCACAAGTTTATGGCTTGTGGTAAAGGCTGTGGAAAAACCATAACTAGTCCATAAATGGCTCATGGTAAAGACACAACAAATCCGTTTATGGCTGGTAGTTTGCCAAAAACTATATTTTGTGGCTGTCAAGATGGGAGTGCTATGAAGACTAGTTGCTGTCAAGATTTGAAGACATAAAGACATATTATTTTGAAGAAAGAAGCTCAAGACAATCTTCTAAAGCCCAAAGTGAAGCCAAAGTACGAAGAAACTTGAAGTTCATGAATGAAGATCAAGTTAGGGGAGGATTGTTAGGAAAATATTGTAAACAGACTTAATACTGTTAGTATTAAAGTTAAGTCTGTTAGTTATAGTTAGTACTGATAGAAAATAGTTAGTACTGTTAGTATAGAAGTTAAGTCTGGTAGAGCAAGTTAAGTCTGCCAGCATTAACTTAAGTCTGGCAGTATTAAAGTTAATACTGCTGGGTCAGAATGTTAAGTCTGGTTGTAATTATAGTAATAGTTATCTCTTAGCGTTAATCTAGGAAGAGATAAGCATTATCTCTTAACGCGTTTAGGGTTCCTTATGCTTATAAAAGGAACGTAGAATAGCATTGTAAAGATATCAGTTGATTGAGCATTCACAATCAAATAGTAATAGTAATAGCAATTTTAGTATTTTGTTCTTGTGTTCATCTTGGTATAGATATTGATATTCCGCGTCAATATTTGTATTCACGGTTATTGTCTCTCATAGTATCTTTGGATTTATTCAAAGGACTATAAGTCGTTTAAGGCTCATTTAGATCCTGTTGACAAGGACCTACATTTTCGTACTCAAACTTAAAGCTCAAACTTTTATACATGCCCTATTTCAACTGGTTCTACTGATAATTTTCTGGTTATTTTTAGTAAAAATGACAAAGGTAATCAAGGGAAAGTTCAAGAAACTTGAGTTCGTAATGATTTGTGATGTTTTGCTCACTTGCAATACATCACTTGAAATTTTTAATGAAGAATTCAACCGGATGAACAGAATGGAAGACGACTTGTTTACATATGAGGTTGAAATTGCTGAGGTTACTAACATTCCATGTGACTTAAAAAAGGAAGACAACTCGGAACAACAAATGTCACATGAATCTTATAATGATATGGAATATGATCCATCTGATATCGAATTTACTGAATGGTTAGCTTCTAATTTTTTTAACTACAAGACAATGGATCATTATACAATGAAAGCATTATGGATTTATTAGGCTAGAGGTGATGATGAAGTTGAACTCACCGATAAAGAATCCTCCGATTCTGATGATGAAGATGAAGTTGCTAAGATTTTTAGGATCGAGATTAATGTATTTGACTTCGAGACACCTTTGTGTAGGGCCTTCAAGGAATTTAATTATCTTTTGCAAATCAATCTAGATGTACTTACTAAAGATATTGACAGATTTAAGACTTACGAAGAATATAAGGATGATTGGATATATGAGTGGAATAAAGATGTGCCATAGGTGCATGAAAGACCATGGACAGAGAATGGAGTATGGATGGAACCAACTCCGGTTAAACATCATTGCAAGCCATTTAATTATAAAAGTGGGTGTTCGGAGTGGCCTACTTGTAGCTGGAAATATGATGGATATTGTAACGGAGGGAACTTGCCTGGAACCCACATAATTGGAAACACACTCCGTTACCAAGATTTAGAATGATACGAAGCTTTGAAGGATGGCAAACTCAAAGAAGAAGCTTTAAAGAATAAAGCCATCATGGATGGAATGATTGACGAAGATGATGAATCAAGTAATGAAGGATGGAAAAGATGGGACGAACTTGACACTACCAACCGTGATAATGAAGAAAGTGAGAATGATGATAAAGAAAGATCTGAAGTGTTTGATGATCATGAGTGGCCGGTTTGCAATATAAGAAAATTTGAGATGATCAAATATTCATTCAGAGATGACAAAGAGTATGTGACTATAAAAGAAAATGAATACGATGATTTAACGAATACAAGCAAGGAAGCAATCCACGCATATCAAGAAATCTTTCGCATGATGGACGAAGGATGGATGGTGACACGCACCGAATGAAGAAGCTGTAAGGAAAAAGTCTAACTTAAAGACTAGATGAAAGAAAAGTGCTTCCCGGGAGACAACCCGGATTGTTATTTATTTTTATCGAGTATGTCTTACCAGACCTCAATACGGCGTATCCGCTCCATACCATACGGCGTATTGAATGTCTGGACGTTATCAGTCCTTTATTTTTATGCACTTTAAACATTATTGTTAGTTCTGTCTATACGGCGTATTCATGATTATGATACGACATATTCAACAGCCTGACCCGTATTTAGATACTTTTTACAGGTTTCTCAATACGGCGTATTCCAGTTTATGGATACGGCGTATTGGTCTCCTGTACAGTTTATTTAGCTTATTTAATTAACCGTAGATACCCGAGATAGGATTTTGCATGTTTTCCTATATTTTGCACAGGACATCGCTGCAAAGAAATCGACAATGTTGGTGAAGTATCCACAATCTAGAAGTGTTGGATTCATGAAATCTCAAGACGCCGTTCAACACACATCCTTGCTCATAAACTCAACTTGGAGAATCTACCGAGCAAAATATCAAGAGAGTTTCTCATGCTAATTCTTTTAGATCCCATTTTTAATGTTTTATCTATACAACAAGGACATTGTATAATTCAAGTAGGGCGATGGGAATTAGAATGAATACTTGTCCTATTTTTCACATATAATGCTTCAATTATGCTCAAATTAAAAAAAATTCAAGCATACTTGTTGATCCCAACTTAAGATCGATTCTTTAGCTTGTAAAAGTTAAGTTACTTTGAATAAATCCAAAACAACTATGGTAGAAACTTTGTGAATACTAAAGAGTATGCGGAATCTACTCTTTAATACTTAGAAGTGTGAGAACCCGTATTTTTCAGGTAAATATTTTATTCGTTAATCCTATATTTTTTTCAAATAAAGTAATATTTCTACTTTTACTTTTACTTTTACCGTGTTGGTAAATTTAACATTTATTACTTTATCGATTTTGGTGAAAATCGTCGGATTTAAGCAAAAAGTGTTATGCGTTAAAAATTTAACCGTTTTAAGCAAATGTGAAATCAACGACTCCGTAATTGGGCCTCGAGTGCCAAGACTATTTTTATTTATTGATAAATTGTCTTTTTATAGTTTACATGTGCAACCGAGTTAAATTTGCGTTTTTAGAAAAAGTGTCGGGCTAAGACTAGTTTTAGGGCCCGATACTTATGGGTTTTATTAGTTAGGAAGATATGGGCTAAAAAGCCCACCCCTCCCTTTTCTTTTCTTGTTGCCGAACCAAAACAAACACCCCATTATATTATTTTGTTAAGTTAAAACCATAAAAACATTACCTTATACAAATTGAAACTCACACATGCAATATAGAAGTATAAGAGGCAGTTTTCTCCTTCCCTCTTTTCTTTGTTTTCTACCATCGACATAAACCCAGGAAACCATCATCATCATATTTTTTATAAACCCTCTTCCATTATGCACAATATCACTAAATATTCAACCCTTGTTCATCCTATGTCATAAAATCCTCCATGTAATTAGTTTAAGAAAATCAATTTTATTTAAGATTTGAATATTCATAAGGGTTTGATCTATTTTGAAGGTTCAAGACTTGCTAAAAAGTGTATTTGGGTGATTATTTGCAAGATTAGAGTTACAAAAGTTAAGGGTTTGGCTTGTGGGTTGATTTAAGCCGCGGACATACACACCCATTTAGGGTTGATGTGTGTTTGATCATCCTCTAGTGAAAACCTCATTGTAAGTATCATCACTTTCTTGTTATTTTGATTAATTAAGGTTTTGTGTTCATGCATTGTGATTTATTGGATTTTAGGGACAAGTATGTCCATAAGTTTGTTGAATATTGGTTGATTATGATTTTGAAGAATTATTTTGATGATGAGATGATTGTGATCATTAATTGGTATTTTGGTTGGCATTGTTGAGGTTTAGGAGTAGTGGTGTTAGGCGAAACACGAGAAATTTGGGACTGTTTTGATGGCAGCAGATTGTTGAGCCATTTTCTCATAAATTTTGGCTTGTGCATACTGAGATAATTAGATATCTGGAAAATAGACATCTAGGGCTTGAAGTGGTGAATTGGATGGCCTCGTATCGACTTCGGATGAGGAAGATATGGCCAAATTACGGCGACGAACCAATTCTGGACATACTGAATTGAAAGTGTTATTGCTATAGATTGGCATAAAGTTGAGTTTTAAAACAATTTTGATAACTATACATCATAAGCTAACTTCTCTAAGTGGAATCAACCTCATAGCTATCACAGTTTAGGATTTATAGCCGTTATACGAAAATTAGTCAGTTCTGACCTTTAATTAGAAAACGTGTTAATCTCCAGGTTTTTGAATTAAAAGTTGGATTTTTAAAGAATGGAAATGTACTAGACATCTTAGGGAAGCTCCAGAAGTTATCCTTACATTCATTGCTATTTTAGTTTAGGATTTATGACTAAAACGACAAAAGTAAGAAATTCAGTCCATAATCTGTTTTGACCTTCAGTTATGAAAAGTTAATTTCCCATTGATTGGTAAATGAGTTGGATGATTGGCCAAATGTTTTGAAAACTAGACTCGTGTGGTTTTTCAGGGGAGAAAACCTCACATTCATACCTATCATAGATAAAGAGATATGATTAAAATAAAATGACTAAATTCTGGAAAGTAAGTTTTCTGTTTTGAGTTTCAATTAGTAAATTGGACTTTTCTCTTAGATGGTAAACAATTAGAATGATTGGTTTAACATTCTGGAAACTAGACTCCAAGGGCTTTCCAGAGGTTCAAACCTCATGTTCATAGCCTTAATTTTTTGAGAGCAATGCTCTCATGAATCTGACCCAAACCAGAAAATAGACTTTTACGTCTAGGAATTTGAAAATGGTAAATTGTGTACATGGACATTTGAGATAGGAATTGAGTATCGACACTTAGTAGATGCTTAATGGAGTATGTCTACAGGTTATACATCCATATGGATTAGAAAAAGACTTTAGTTTTGACCCGACTCGGTGTTGCACATGTCTTGCATTTTTGTAAACTAGTTATTGAATAACTATACATAATTCTTGGAATACTTAATAATATTATGTCGCGACTTATGATGTAGGTCCTGGCTAATTTCTCAGAATCTTCTCATTGGTTTTGATTTCTTTATTGCTCTCCTCTCTTCTATAACCGGTGAGTTCATAGCCTCACTTTTTAATGGTTTTTTTTATAAACTATTTTCGGGGTGAGAATACATGCTCTTTTTACTAAGTAAACTTATTGATTTCTACTACTTAAGCGTTACATGACTATTTTTACTAAAGCTTGATTTGCTTACTACCTGATTTGAGGTCATTGAATACCTATATATGGAACCGTGAGTTTTGAACACGTTACTTGTTTTACTTTTGGACACAAGTGTTTACAAATTGTATGCTATCCAGATTAATGCCTGAATATTATTGCATAAGTTACCTTCTTGCCATTAAGTCCTTAATTATCATGAACCGTTAATTGCTATTGTAGTAAGCGCAAATGTTATGGGTAGATCTATCTAGATCTATCGGGACTTGATAATGCTCACCTTTCTCTTTTGGGTTACTAGTTGTTTCAGGGTGCGATTTAACTTTGGAGTCTTTTAAGGATGTGTCGGCAAGCATCCTTTACATTCTAGGGCACAAATTGTTAAAGGTTTTGGGGGTCATGAGCTTAGTGCAATAATATATGTTTTGGACTATTGAATGTGTTTATAGTTACTATTACTTGAATTCTTGTGGTCCTACTACTGAACATTTCTTGATTTATTGAATCACTACTTGGATTTCAGAAATAATACTTTGAAATGTTGTAATGCTACTTTTCTTAGTGAAATATTACTTGATTTATTTTAATACTTGTTAGCCTTAATTATATTAAGCCAAACAAGAATGTTATCAGTCTAAGAAAGTCAAACTAGGTCTTGTAGTGTAATAGGCTAGTCGGGTTCAACGGGCTTGGTTTGTAATCTAATATTGTCCGTGTTGCGGGCTCAAAGCCCAAAATATGCCAAGCCTGGCCCAAGCAAAAAGCCCATACGCCTACTACTTGGCATTAGGTATAAAAGGACCCTCTCCACACATGGAGAGGGTGTTGGTTACCATTTGCATAGTTTGTGTGTGTGTAATCTTCCACCTCTCTAGTTTATCTCTAATAAACCTTCCAAATTTATCCTTTCTAATCATTTCTAGCTTTTTGCCTTATTGGTATAGCTTATGTTGTGAAATGGATTAAGCTTTTTTGGGATAACAATTTGGTATCAGTCGCCAAGGGGTAGTTGTGCTTTCTTTTGTGGTTGTTTCTAGCTTATTCGGGTGAAAAGCTTATTTTTTTTTCTTTTTCTTTCGTGACTGTTTTGTCAAAAAAATAAAACAAAATTTTGTACTTGTGATTTTATTATATAATATTTGGGTGTATTTCTTCTGGTATTCTTAACTCTGTTTTTTTATAATAACACGATTGACTTTGTTGTTGAAAATCCTTGTTTGTGACTCATTTTTTCTTCTTTTTATCCTAAAAAGCGTTTGTTTTGTTTTTCTACCAATATGGGTGCGTTATAGTTTGATCAAGAAATTCCTGACACCAAGTTTAGTTGTTTTGTTTGAGTTTCTCTTTTCATAGTTATTTTTTTAATTTGTGTTTATTCAATGTTTTTTTCTTTCTTTATTGCTTATGTGGTGCCTCAACTGCTTATTGTAGCAGAAGCATTATTTCAAGTTTTTATGTTTTGGCGGCTATTTTGCGGTGTACTAGAAGTGAAAAGAAGTTGTGGTTAAAGAGTTTGATATTTCGCCCACCGAAGACGAGTTCATAACCGACTAGAGACCACCGATCTAGTTGTTTTCTAAAGGAACCGTATTGAGACCATCGAACTAAAACACGAACGTTGTTACATTAAAAGAGCCGTTAAGCACAACGAGTTTACAATTTTCAAAGAGCCCGAACAAGTAAAATTCTTGACCATTTTACCGAACGACTGCATCTCTTTATGGATACCGAACGAGCAAATTTTTAAAGACCACCGAACGTTCTGTGTGAACCCTAGTATGGCATCCCGATTGCGCGGAACGAACAAACATTCAGTCAAGAGTTCGAACGAGTTAGGACTCTTTTAAAACCAACTAGGTCACATTTCAATAAGTACTTTTACCGAACGAGTCCAAGTGTACATTGAAACCGTTCGAGTCATTACTCTTATAAGTGATCTAGTTACTTGATCTAATACATAACGAACTAGTCTACAACTTCTTCTACGAACAGAACTAAATCTATCAAGCTCAAATCTTACCGTTTAAGTTGTGTTTTCGGTTTTTCGATTTCGAGTGTCTGGTAACATACTGGGGACGTATACTTTTTACAGTCTGCGATCGTTGGGTCGTTTCGATCATCGTTTGGTATATTGGATTTCACCGACGATAAACCGTTACAAGTTTCACGTGCAAGGACAAAACACAAACGTTTTCATTTTTTAAATATATAACGAAGAAGACAATGTCTACCACGTACATGAGAATTTTTTTATAATAATTTGAACTTTTAGTTTTTCAATTTTAACCCTTTGCTTTTCATAAATTTTCACTTTAAACACCTTGTTTTCCTGTAGTTTAACATGCCCTTCCTAATAATGCAATTTCAACCTTAGTCCTCCGTTTACAATAATTTTAATTTTAACCTTTTAGTTTCAAAACATTTTCAATTTTAACTTTTAGTTATCAATAATTTTTCTTTCTTCTTTCATTTTTCAAATCTTTACTTATTTTTTAATCATTTAGTGAAACGTAATTGCACCATTAGTCCTTATTTGAGTTTTAATCAACCGTTAATCATTTCAAGCTCAAAATTCGTGCACATAGCAAAACCAAAAACCTAGGAGCAACAATCAACTTCTAGGAGAGTTTGTTTTTTTAGCTAGACTCTAAGATGTGTTCGCGTTACGATAACGGTTGTGACCAAAGCAGTATCACTCTAAAGAGTTTAGTTCTTTCTCAAATTCCAACATTAATTTGTTTGTTTCTACATGGTCAAAGTGTGCTTTAATACAAATCATGATTTTGTGTAACAAACTCCTGAAGGAAAGTAAATTCACGTGCTAGATTCTATCCATATCGACCATAACAGTAACAAACCAGTAGATCAAAGAATCATATCACAGAACCTGGTAGGCAGATATTTACAGGACATAGGTTTTCTCTAATACGATCTGCTGTGTATGAGAAAAACATCTCCTTGATATGATCTTAGTGGAATAACCCACTAGTTAGAATTTTCAAATCTGCTTGGTTTAGATTGATTCTACAGGAAGAGATATTCGACTACTTTGCACAAGCCTAAGGTTGATAGTTAAACCCCCTACATTGGTTCAAATGTTGATATCCTTAATTTGATGAATGCAAACAAAACTCTCGATAATTTTGTGAGTGCAGGTACATCAATCAATGTTCAGAAGGAACAAAGTCTTGATTTAAGTGCATGTACCTTATGTAATGTCAACACGGAAAATCTTAGAGTATGGTTGCTGAAAAAGCTAATATCTCAGAAACCATTATGAACATGGATTCACAGATGGATGATACAGAAAAATACATTTGATTACAACAATCATGACTCGAACCTTAATGTTCATATGACGTTTGATTACAACTCAGATCAAGCCTCGAAATCCTCAATGTTTTAAACGACGTTTGTACAAACACGGTTCAAGCCTCGCCACCACATGTCAACATAAGTTCATCAAGCTGCTGAGACTATGTACCACGGTCAAATGAGCTGGATTTGCTAATTCGGTCCTCTTGTTCGACGAATATTTCAATGGAGAAATCAAGTGTTTCAAATTCTATTCGCTGGTCACTACTACCGATGCATCAAAATAAACGTCAACAACAACCTGATTCTTGACTCCAGATGAACTGGAGGCTCTGGCAATTGAATCTGATTGATTCATCAAACATCAATTTGTAAATATTTTTATTCTCTTTTTATTTTTGATTTATAAAAATTTTGAAAAAGAAAATACAAAAATATAAAACCAACAAGAAGAAAATAGGAAAATATAAAACCTAGAAAAACAAAATATAAAATCAAAAAAATTTCAAAAATACCAAAAAGAATCTTCTCGACATGTCTCTTGGAATCGATAACATTTACGTTCCTAGAAATATTGATTAACATCGACACGGGCGTGTAAATGAAGTTCGACCAAGAGTTTCAAATGATTTCAAAACATGTCATTTCTAAATTTTCTTATTGACTTATGTACATTTTAGTGCATAACTCGGACTCGAATGTAATAGGGAAGTGTACTCTTCAGTGCGCTTACTCTAAAAATAGAAGATAAGTCTTCTATCATGTGTTTTTAAAATCGTTGAACACAATTTTTCAAAAAGAACTTTCGATGTCAAATTGTCTACAATATAATGTGTGGTATTTTCCTATAAAAAGTGATATTTGTTAAAATTGTGTGTTCAACACTCCCTTCCTTGAATAATTTTCAAAGAATTGTAGTACGTAGAATGTTATTTTATATAAATCAATTTCTAAGGGGGAGATTTTTAAAACAAAGCCTTTTAATGTGTTGGATACATCACATAAATGTCAATTTTATGTATCCAAACACATCTTATGAAATTAAAATGTGGAAACTTATAATGTCAATTATTAATATACAGTGTTCACTAAGGCATCTCACTCCGTCTTCAACATTTTGTGGTGTCATATCAATTTTTCATTCCAATGTCAAGTTTTAATAAATATTGGTATCCCACATATACTGTTGAAGGGGAGCTATCAGAATCTGAATTCATGCAATATCGTGGTATAATTTTTCTCCCCATGGAATTTTTCATGATAAATTTTAATCAATTGGTATTTCAAATGCTAAGTGTTTTATTATTTAAAATAAGGGGAGAAGACGTGATTAAAATATGTTATAGACGAATGTGATCTTTAAGACTCTAAGTGCAACTCTTTCCTTCATGTGCTAAATAATTTTGAATCTCGGAGCACATGTGTAGGGGGTTAGTAATTTAAAAATAACATTGTCTCAGCAAATGGTTTTATGGTTCGATCTCTTTACCAACAACCTATAAATTTTACGACGATTCTGGAAGGTCATAAGGAGTGGTTAGGTTAGGTATAAGTCCTGTGATCCAACCAGAACTGGAGGGATCTACCAAGGACAACTCATAGTAGAAATAGCTGTCTTAGGTTTTGAATGGAGAGGAATATGTATAGGGATATATGCAGACTAAGGTTGAGCTAACACTGGAACAATCATAACAAGGTGATAGTAATGACATCTTGGTAAGCATTAAAGGGGTTGAAGAATGAAAAAGAAATTTATGGATAAAGAGTGAAAACAAAGCAGCCCTCCACACAACTTAGGCAGAAACCGGGTCAATACATAATTTATCAAAATCACAAGGATAATTTTTGATATTAAAGAAAGCCGTCATGGACCCAGTGATGCAATGCACAACCCTTCCCAGCCATTCGAGTTTCTCTCAAAAGAAACTTGTCTCATTTGTCACGGAGATACACACGTTATCTATTGACATCTCACTCCGGGATTGTTGATATTGAATAGGTGACAGTTTGCTCCAGCCTCCGATTACTAAAACCAAAGTGCACTAATCGAGTTTAGAGCCAGAAGAGATCATCAAAATTAATCTCATTAGGACACAATGTCAAAATACACTTGTTGAACACCATAAAGTTCACAAGTTGTAACAAAGAGTCCTACGCATTATCCTTGAGATCTTGCCAGAACATCCGAGTGATACTCAAGTATTCACAGTGAAGATGGAAATCCTGCTTGAGCCAACATCAAACAAGCTCTTGGTAGGTGACTTGTAAGATTCTATATGAATCAAGCTTGTGATAACTGGATATCAATTTTGGTCTAGTAAATGAATTGACGACTTAATCAGAAAGATAGTAACTATCTGATTTACTCTTACCGTGTTGTCTGCTTTGAGACGTTCCTGTAATGAGAACAAGCAAGCATGGTGAATCTAATACATATGTGTTAGAAGATCCTACGCTTTGAGCTGGAAACCCTGTCAAGGAGATTCTTTGAATCTACCTGATCACAGGTATAGTATTTATACTATAAAACGGGGAATCAGAGGTTATTGCAACCAAACTCAAGATGAATGACAAAGCCAAATTCATCTTTTATTGCTAACTGTCTTATTTCAGGATTAGACGATGGTGTTGCAGCCTCACTCCAGTAAAGTCGGATTCATAAGCCACATGCTCATACTTATGCTTTCAAAGTCAATCATTCAACATCAAGATAGTTGATACTAAACTTACTCATCATCAAAGAGCTTCAAAGTCAAATAAAGAATCGTCTATTGGGGAAGATTGTTAGACTTATGATCATATAAGTCAAACAAGAATGTAACAAGTATGAGCATGATGTTCAAGAGCACAAGATGATCAAGAAAGTCAACTCAAGATGATTCAAGTCAAGGAGATGATGCAAGATTAATATCTCAAGAAATCAAAGTCAAAAGACAAAGGCTCAAGATCAAGATCACGAAGCATGTGTTGTTCCCAACTCAAGATCT
The DNA here is from genome assembly GCA_026074375.1 of Tanacetum coccineum. Taxonomy (NCBI): domain Eukaryota; kingdom Viridiplantae; phylum Streptophyta; class Magnoliopsida; order Asterales; family Asteraceae; genus Tanacetum; species Tanacetum coccineum. Next base: position 126 of record BQNB010037957.1, on the reverse strand, counting down.
ATTCTTTAGCGTGTAAAGATTATGTTACTTTGGATAAATCTAAAACAACAATGTTAGAAACTTTGTGAATACTAAAGAGTATGCGGAATCTACTCTTTAATACTTAGAAGAAATATCAATAAAACA